>CAJVPK010000375.1:0-36169 GCA_910592015.1 Diversispora eburnea | reverse complement strand
TATTCTCAAACAATATCCAAGTTTGGCATGTGTATATTGTGCAAAATTATTATATCCAAAACAAGTAAAATGGATTGCTTATAATCAAGAAATAAATATCCAATTGAAGAAGCTTTTGATAATTTTCATTTAGAGTTTCATCCATATACAAAGTTCCCATATGTAGGTCTTGTCATAGTCAAAAAAATCATAAAAATATATCTTGTCTTTAAAAAGGAATAAAATATTGTTATTAATTATCTTATTTTTTTTTTAAAAAAAAATTTAAAAATGAAAAGAATCACATAATATTTTTGTTGTATTGGTGGAATTCGCCATTCTAGTTAATTTCTAAAAATGGAAAGTAAATTCATTATATTTCGTTTCATTACACAAATTTCTATTTGGATTAAATTCTTTTGATTGACAAAGTTTTCTTATGCTAATGACTGCTTTCAGTAATTTACTTATTCAGGTCGCTGGCGAAAAAAAGTTTCCTTTTACTACTTTGTCCTGTCACAGGATCTCTGCTTGAAAAGTTATATATACTACTTGCGCATGACTATTTCATCCAATAAACAAATAGAATACAAGATCAGAAATCCGATTATATTTTTTATAAATCCGCCTATAATTAATTCAAACTCATATTTAAATATGAAATCTATGTTTCCCTATAGATAAGTCTTTAATTTCTGTCATTAAGAAAAAACGTTGATCGAATTTTTTAATAAAAATGACCTTTATATAACTCAAAGTTTTACAAATAATTACTAAACATGAACAATTATCAAAATTTTAAAAAAGTTGAAAACAAACTATAATAGCATTTTTGCTTAATAAAAGTAGCAGCTAAAATTTCAAAATTCATGTATACATACTTTAGATTATATTTTAACATATTCTATTAAAAAAATTAATTAAAGAATAGATAATATTTTTTATTTTAAGCTAATAACTTGAAAAAAAAATAAAGAAAAGGAAATTTTCTTAAAATTAATTGGTTGCAAAGTTAAAAAACCTGCGCCGCCAAATAAATCATGTATTTTAAATATGTATATTGTTGTTTAGTCTATATTAAGGTAGTGAAAATATTAATGCAATAATAAGAAATAATAATTTCAATTAATAAGCATATTTATTATCAGTCAATTATTTTTAATTCCCATAATTTTATAATTTTATTTTGATCGCCATCATCATTGATCATTTCAGTAAAATTCTTCCATAGTGACATAATTTCTTTATTGATTTCAAAATGTTTAAGATCTCTAAATAAAAAAACTAAGAATAATAATAATAAAGATTTTTTGATTATATTATCACTTTCGAATTGAACATCAATAATTGAATTTAATTACTAATAGCTAATTATTAGTCAATATTATTGTCTTCTTCACGCAAATAGTAACTCTTTAAAATAATTATAACTCATCTGACTTTGACTTTTGACAATGTGACATCCAATTAATTAATAACCACTATTAGCTATAATATAAAAAAAAACAATACACTTTAATTTTAAACTTTAATATTAATATTCCACAATATAGGTTTTGATATTAAATTTATTCTTTAATATTTATTCATGTAAAATATTATTAATATTATTTTATCTGTTATTGAATAATTCATTTAAAAATAATGATTGATGCTAAAAAAATGTTATTGTCATTATTTTTTTTTTTATCTAAATCGCTGTAATCATCAATGTAATCCCTTTACTTAACTATTTTAATTCAAATTACCTAATCCCTTCGGATTGATATCAATATTATAATAATATTCACTATAATATTTATAATATGAAAATCTTAGAATAAATTTATTGATTATTTTTATCTAAAGCAAAAAAATTCTCTATAATCCTAAAGAATTGAATTCGTTTAATACATAAAATTTAAAGAATAACTTCCATTAATTTAAATTTTAAAGAATCGAAAAATTATCAAAAATAAATTTTATTGATTAAATTCATCTTCAAAATGTTAATATTTGAAATAAATAATTATATAAAATAAAAATGACTTTATAAGATATCTCTTATTTATAAACTTTAGATTGTGATTCTAAAAGAATATAATAAAGAAGATAAATATTACTTTTAAGAAAATCAAAAAAAAAGATAAAATCATGTAAATACATTTAAATAAAAGCATTTACATTAAAAAAATTCAAGATGAATTCAAAAAAAAAAATATAACTAAATATTTTAATTTAATTAATCTCTTTTTCTTATTATTATGAAATTCAATTTTCGTTCGAAATTGTAAACTTTTTATGTAATATATTTAAATTTATTAATATAATGTATTAAACCTAAAAGAAATGAAAAAATTTAAGTTTTAGACATACTGGCCACTTGATTATGTGCCAAAAAAATTATTTTGTGTTTTTATTTATTCTATTATATTTGCTTTATTTTTGTTTTTAATTTTATTTTTGTTATTGTAGATGTTTTCTTAAAAAAATTATCTCATTCCATTCCGTTTTTTTATTTTTAAAATTACAAGATAAGACTTTGAGTTCTTTATTTTATTAAAAAAAATTTTATTTTGAAAAATCATGTATTTTTTACTTTACATTTTAAGTTTCTTTTTGTAATTTTTATTAGAAAAAGATACGAATCAACTCGTAAAGAAAAAAATTCAATAAATAAAAGTTTATAAATCCTTAAGAAACGAATTCGTGGAGACCACAATTGTGATTTCTCAGTATTCTCAAGTCATTATCTTATTGGAGGGACATTGTTTTCCCGATCACAAATTTTTTTCTAGACTACCTTATATAAATAGAACTTTACGTAATACCGAGGCTCGTTGTAACTAAATTTCTTTCATTTATTTGTAATTAAGTGTGACCAAATTACCAAATCAAGTAATCAAGTCAAAATTAAATTTAGATTATTTGTAGCGAAGGACTATATATTTCTGCACATTATGATAAATTTCGATCACGGTTTTTTCTCAATGAGATGATTCTTATTTTTAGATTATTTTAGATAATCATTTTAAATTTTTTGTGATAACGGTTCCCGTTTCCTAGTTTAGAATAATTATCGATCAATTAATGATTATTTTTAAGTAATTTATTTATTCTTATTTGTCAAACTTTATATTTAAACTGACAAAATTATTTTCGTTTTGGTCTTGTTTTTAATGAAAGGGGGGAATAATAAATGGAAAGTTTTTATACCACTTAACAATGGTTAAGGTTTCGTTCTCTCCAAGGATGCACGAGAGAAGATTCTGGACGTCACTGGTGACAGTTTTTTGTCTGTAATTTGTCAATTTATGTCTGCTCCAGTGACGTGTACAATACAAAAATCTGACAAATATGAATTACTCAATATAATTATTATATTTTAATTAGCCCTTATTTGGAATCTTCAATCTTTTTACATAATGATTATCGTAGTATATTATAAAAAAGATAACATAATGTAACACTTTTGAATTCTAGATAACATACTGTGACACTTTGCATTGTTCAAATTTATATCTATTTTTAGATCTTTGACTCTATTAAAATAACCTTTTTTTTTAAAAAAAAAATCCAGAATAACTCTAAATCGAGAAATATTCATTTAAAAAAAAATTCTTATAAAATAGCATTGGTTTTGTACAAAAAAAAAAAAACAAAAGTAAACGATAAATTCTATTAACGAAAATCACAAAAAAGAATAAATAATGTCAATTAATTTTGTGAAGCATTTTACTTTTCTTTTAATCATAACGTTAGTTTTGTTAATATCTAAAACTGAAAGTGAAATAATTACTGTAACTTCATATTCTAGTACAACTATTACAATAGACCCTACTGGTAGTGTAAAGTCATAAGATGAAACCAATAATATTTGCGATAAGTTTACAAATTCTCAAACCAATTCTAAAAGTTTTTTATTCAACCAGATACACAATCAGATATCCCATTACAAACAACCACCACTTATACTATAACACCATCTCAACCAATAACCACTACTTATTTTACAACATCATCTCGACTAATAACCGCCACCGCCACTTCCGGTAGTGTAAAGTCATAAGATGAAACGAATGACATTTATGATAAATTTACAAAATCTCAAACAAATTCTAACAGTTATTCTATTTTTACTCAACTAGATACACCAACCCCAACCCCTGGTAATGTAAAGCCATAAGATATTTATAATAAATTTACAAATTCTCAAACAAATTCTAACAGTTATTCCATTTTACTCAACTAGATTCATCAACCCCAACCCCTGGTAATGTAAAGCCATAAGATATTTATAATAAATTTACAAATTCTCAACCCAATTCTAACAGTTATTCCATTTTTACTCAACTAGATTCACCAACCCTAACCCCTGGTAATGTAAGACCATAAGATATTTATAATAAATTTACAAATTCTCAAACAAATTCTAACAGTTATTCCATTTTTACTCAACTAGATTCACCAACCCCAACTGGTAATGTAAAGCCATCAGAAATTTTATGATAAATTACAAATTCTAAAACCCAATTCTAACAGTTATTACATTTTTATTCAACTAGATACAACAACCTCACTACCCTCCGGTAATGTAAAGCCATAAGATATTTTATGATAAATTTACAAATTTTCAAACTAATTCTAAGTCATTTCATTTTTACTCAACTAATACAACACCCACTTTTCCAGTTTATTTTCCGACAAGTACTGAGGTTGTGGTTATAATCTTTGTTATAATTATTACTTCATATACTTCCACTGCTACTACCACTACTCCTACTACTACCACTACTCTTACTACTACCACTACTCCTCCTACTCCTCGTTCTTTAAAACCATTACAGATAGGGGTTGGAACAGGAATAGGTGTTTTGATCTGTATCGCAATTTATGTTTTTTATAAAAGAAGAAATAAGATTCTTAAAATGAGTCAAAAGTCAGATGAGGCTATAATTTAAAATGATGATAGATTATTTTAGAGAGTTAGCATTTTCATAATGATGACAATAATATATATATAATCTATTAATTATATTTTTTAAAAAATATTGTGATCATCATTATGAATCCATTATTGATATTCAATTTAATATTTTCATATTCAATTCGAAAGTGATAATAGAGACAATTGTAAACATCATAATAATGATTTCTCCGCCTCTGTGCTGTCTATGTTTTTCATTATTAAATTATTATATAAATGAATTGTATTTAATAATATTGTTTCAATGAACTCAAATAAACATTTTTAAACTTTTATATATATTTATATGTTTATATATTTATTCATAACAAAAATTTGAAATATAAAAAAAATTTGGAAATAAAAAAAACATGTTTTATATCATCAACAGAAAATTATTTTAAACAACAAGCTTTAGAAGTATAAATTATTGCTTTGAACAAACAACGGTAATTAAAAATTTAATTTTTTAATAAACAACTCTAAATTAACATTTTATGTCTTGTGCCTTTAACCGGCATGGTTATTAGCGTTATTATATTTAAGAAAATTTTTTTAAAATATAATGATAATATAATTAGTTTTGGCATTGGCTAATAATGGAATTACCTATTTTCTAGAATGAAAACTACTTTGGATTATACATACATTGTTTTCAAAAAGGTGGATTTTGTGATGAATTATAATAAGTTCGAAGATATGTTCAATTCATGTCAATGCAGAAAGATTCGATTATGCGATTAAAAAATTTTTAATTTTAAAATATTAATTCGTGATCCGTGAGTTAACTGTAATAAATCATATATAATTTTGGTACAACTTTTTTCAGTAACTAAATAATTTTTATCCTTAGGAAATGGTCCAAAATGTCAATTCTTGTTTTAAGAACCAAGAGAAACCAAGTGAGGTTCTTAGACCCATCATAGAAATGAAAGAAGATTGATATTCTCTCCTTTACTCATTGTTCAATATGTAATTGGAGGTGTTTTGATATATGGATTTTCTAGAAATCGCGAGATTCTCAAGTTAAGTAAAAAGTATAATCTTATACATGGTGAACTAGTAAAAAGACAAGATTAAATTGAATTGGAATTTCGTTAAAATCCCAACTTCTCAAATGGAAATAGCTAAAACTGAAATTTTTGCTCCGTAGTTGTTATAATGAAATAATATAGTTATTAAAATATTTATAATATTCGAAAAATATAGATTTACAAGTATACCTAAACATTGAACTTATTCTATCGGTACTTTATTAAAGTGATTTATAAGAGCTTCAACCAGAAAGTATAATTTCAATACTATTATATTATACTTTATTCATCACTAATACTGTCTTTAGTCATTTTATGCTATAGACTATTTTGTGATATTGTAAATTAGAAGAACAATAATAATAACTATAACCAAAATAGGCACTACAATTAAGAAAATTAATTCTACACTATTAAGATCGAAATTTGAAAGTCGAATGTTTGCTTCAGAATGCGTAGTGTCAACAGGAGATGGTCATCTCATCTTACATTTTGGAAAAAATATAAGTGAATGTTATGCTTCATCATTATACATCAATCCATTTTTCTAATACATGCATCAAAAATCACTAAATGGTATTTTTCTTGTTGATGTATTGATTTCACTCATGGATGGATGATAAGATTTCATTTGTTCTGCATAATCCTAAATTCCTAATCTTATTTTGAATTATTATACTTCAGTTATCATAAGGATAATTCTTTCGTGAATGACTTTTATTTTCGAATAAAGAAAATACTTAAAATCCAAGAAACGTGGAAATCATTTCCTTTACCAATTTTATAAAAGGGCTTTCACAAAAAACTAAATGGTGATCTCCAAAGAAATAAATTGCATACCGTAAAGTGCATCACATAACTTTTAGGTTCTAAATCATGATTTATCAAACAATTATTTTCAAAAATTCAAAATCATTTTCTTTTTTTCCGAAAAAAAAGGGCTTATTTATGAGATGTACTACGGTATTTCTAAAAATATTATAAACTTTCCGGAATAAATTGTCTCTCCTCTACAAATAACAAATAATACAAATAACAAATAATACAGATAATACAAACAATATAAATAACATATAGCAAGTAAACAAAGCAGCACTGTGCAACAACCAAACTATATAATCATTATTCTACTTTTGATGTATTCGCTTATCAACTTTTTAAATTTAATAAATTTAATAAAAAAATACTAATTCAAGAAAAAATTCTTTGAATAGGAAAATCATAAAAATTTATTAGTAAATAACAAATATTCATTTTATCGTTTATAACTCTTGATTAATCAATTAACTTTAACTCATTAGATATCCAGATATTAATAGAAATAGATATTATAGATGGATATTGTTATTAGTCGACAACAATAGCAATACGTAATCAATTAATATGAACCATATTTTTAATTTAACACAAATAATAAATAATTAGGGGCTTTTTTGAGGAAAATCGCTCCTTTTGGGAAAAAAGGTAATGATTTTCCTCTTTTTTTTTTTAAAAAAAAAAAAGGAAAATTTTATTTGGATAAATTTGTATTTTTAAAAAAATCACAAATATGATCATCGGATATACGTGCATCTCATACCTTTTAAGTATGATGTAGCCTTTACCTATTATGATATGAGCTCACATGTGTAATTTTTTTGTATACTATGATCGTCAAAGAATTTTGCAGCCGTTGTCCATTATGACTTTGACTCCCATGTGCTTATTAAATTCTAACTTTGTTTGTCAAGTCTCCAATTAATAATTAATTTTTTGTAATAATGATGTTTTATTTATTTTTTTAATAATTTGTCAAGCCTCCAATTAGTAATAAAATTTTTGATTTTGGTTTATTTTTATTGTATTGCAATAATGATATGTGAATTCTTAATTTGTTTATTTTTTTTTTCGTCAGATTTATTTTTGAGTCTGTTTAAATTGAATTTCAAATTTTTTAATTATTTCATTTTTATGTATTAAAATTGGAGGCTTGACAAACTTTTTGATTAATGAATTCATTGTTTTTATTTAATTTTAAAATTTTTTTTTGTCATTTGACCATTCACAACTACATCTTGTAACTTTTAGACAGGATGCACTTGCAAGTATTGAACTTTTGACTAAATTCAATTTTAGAGGCTTGACAAAGTCATCATTTAGTTTTTGAATTTATTTTTGATTGAATTTCTGATTTAAATTTGATCATTCAAAAATCACAGTGTAATTGCATCTTATAACTTTTAGACATGATGCAAATTCGTGAATATGAATTTTGATCTTTTTGAATTTGAATTTTTGATTTAATTTTAGATTTTAAAATTCTTGAATGAATTTTTGAATTTAATTTTTGAATTTTAATTTTTGTTTTTTTGACACATGTGTTTATCAAGAATTAGCAAAGATACTTTTAGACATGTAATCTTTACAATTTTGAACTCACGCAAATGTGAATTTACTTTTAAAAAAAATGTACTGTATTTATAGTTTTTTTTTAAAATACTGTATCAAAAAATGGTATTTTAATTGTACATTAATAATTAGTAATACTTTTTATTACATGATTTATTAATTTATTTACACAATGGTATTATAAATGATTATCTTTCAATTTCTTATATAAGATCTCTTGCTAATTATAAACAATGGTATTACTAATTCATTATAAATAATTACTTATCTTTAATTAGATAAAATCAATTTTTTACATAAATCAATTGCTAACTAATAAAATATTAAACAGATTATAAAAAATGGTATTACTATTGCATTTATAAATAATTACTTATCTTTAATTAGATAGAATCGGTTTCTTATATAAGATCTCTTGCTAACTAAAAAAAAGTATTAAACAGATTATAAACAATGGTATTACTAATGCATTATAAATAATTACTTATCTTTAATGTTCAAATGACACCAAAGAAACAGATAGATTACTTCATCACTATACAAACTTTCCAACAAAAATAATTCTTAGAGAGGATATGAGAATAATGTTTCTTAATTATTCATTATTCACTAAAGGATTATTTAATGGTTCAGTAGGTGTAGTCTTGAAAGTTATTGATAATGACACAGTTCAAGTAGCTTTTCCATTAATAACAGGTATTGCCAATGTAATAGTAACAAAAGAAACTAATTATTTCAGAGTGAATGGAATTCTTTCACATCATTACCAGTTTTCCTCTTCAGAATGCATTTGCACTAACAGTACACAAAACACAAGGGTTAATGCTCCCTCATATAACGGTATCTCTAGATGAAACTATATTTGCAAATGGACAAGCATATGTAGCCTTAAGTAGAGCTACATCATGAAATAACTTGGAAATTACATCATTTAGCAAAGATTCAATCAAAACTAATCCCAATTTTATTATTGAATATAAAATATTAAAAGAAAAATATAACAATAGCATTGATGAATTTAATACATTTATAACTTAATATAAAATAAACTAACAAAGAAAAACTAATTAGTCACTTATTATTAACTGACCACAAAGATCAAATAGCTTGAACTGAATAAATAAAGATATCTTATACTTGAACTCTTATTTTAATAATAATAAAAAATAAAATAGATTGATAAAAAAAAATCAAATAATCGAAATACAAATAATAATAATTTAAATAAAATGAAAAAACACCCATAACCTTAAATTTTTGTTATTATTAAATATATGATTTTGATAAATTTTTTCAATATAATGATTATTCAAGAATTTCTTCTAATAGTGACATCACATTTTTTTTTAACCAATGGAGTCTTACCTCAAGATGTTTATTTTATTGAAAATAAATACAATTTATAAAACTATTTAATTACATAAGGGAATTAGCTAAAATTAAAATAATTTATGGCTCAACCTATTGTTGCCTGAATTGACCAGGAAACTGATTAGCCAAGGCCCTGTCAGTTGTTTTTAAAATATTGTGAAATTCCTTTTATGCTAATACACTTTAAAAACTTCAGATATGACTATTCCTGGTATAAAAAATTGTTGTGTTTATACTTATTCAACATAACATTGACATAATTTGACATATTACAATTTTTTATAGATATTATTAAGTAAAATAATTTGCAGACATAATTCGACATAATTGTTTTACTAATTGACATAATTGACATAATTATTTCACTGTGAAGTATAGCTGTATTGAATGAATTTTTTTTAAGAATTCATTCAACAAAAATTTCAAAGATATAAAAATATTATCCAACTAATAATCTTCTTTATTTTACCGTACCCTTTTTATTTTATTATTATACATTTTCATTTGATTCTTCATCATTTATTCTTCAACACCATTCATTTTTCTTGTCAACTTATAGCAAGTATGTATTTGGTAAAAGGTACGAATTTCTGAAAAATTAATAACATTAAATACTGTACCTTCATTAAATTTCAAAGTAAATATCAAAATAGGTTTTCAAAAATTCAAATGAACTTTTCTGCTGTTTTTTAAATATCAAAATAAATAATCTGATATTGGGTAATTAATAAAAGTTGTAATTAGCCTTAGCAATCACAGATTTCAAATTGATTTGTCCATGTGAAGTTAAATTAATTTATTTATTTAAAACTCAGGAGCAAATTTTTTCTGAAAAAAATACTGGCATGTGCGATATAGAGTAATAACTAACTATTCAAAAAAAAATATATGAATATTCAATCATGAATTGTATAATCTATAAATCAAAACGGAAGAAAATAGACCAGGATATAAATGTTACCAGTGATATAAAAATGTGAATAACACAATAAATTTACGATAAAATATGATTTACCCACTGAAAGATAAAAAAACTGATTTATAATCTTACTGAATGGGTCCTTATAAAATTAAATCGCTTACTACTAAATTCATCCAAAACAGAATCTTTATTGTTAAAAGAAGTTCGAATGATATGTCTAAGTAAACAGGAAGTGTATATAATCTCATTCTTTACAAAAGAAGGTAACGGACACAAAAAAGGTATCATAAAAATTAGAAAAAGATCAACCAAAAAAAAATGGCGTTACAAATCAAATAAACTTAAAAAAAATCAAATTTGAGCAAATTCCGGTAACCATCCACAATTTTACCGCAAATTAAAAATAAATAAATAAATCTGGCAGTCCAGTCATATATAATATTTCTGGGACATGTAATTGTGGCAAAGACTTGGTTTTTGATAGATCTATGGTTATTTTTTTGATATATCAAATTTTCATATGACAAAATAGTTATCTTTTTGATGTATCTATAAATAAATAATTAAAGGCATATCAAAAAATGACCATTTTTTTCACGAGTATTTTGATTATCAAAAAAAATAACCATAAGTCGATCAAAAATGAAACTTTTGCGTAATTGTGATGCAAAATATGTTTTTTGATCATATTCAAATCGCAGCAATATTCAGTAACACCCAGTTTCCAGGTTGTATTTTCTGTTTTGTTTGTCCTGTATACACCTCATTATAGTATTATATGTTATTTCAGGTTGTTGAGGTGTAGGTCTATGTATGCTTCCACAGATCGTACTATGTAAGCAAAATTTTGTTGCCAATTCTTGAGAGGAAGGTTTCAGTTTTGGAACACCTGGTTGTAGGACTTCAACCGTTCCATTACTTGAAGAGTTTATTGCTTCCCCAGATCCGGAGACGAAAGCATTTTCTTCACTGGCTTTGATTTCTTTCGCCTTATTGTTGTTGCAAACCCGCTGACGAAACATTCCTGATATTCATCAGGAATTGTCCAAAACCTTTCCTCGCTTCCTGTCATCCCTTTCACAATGACGAAAAGTAAGGCAAAGGGTTAAAATGTGCCGAATGGAATTCTATAATATATTAGTAATATTATTGTTAATATATATTATTAGTGTAATTCAATAACATTATAAAAATTTTATTATACACACCTGCCAACCTTTATTTTCCATCTAATAGAATGGATAAGTATTTGTGATCCATCTACGTATGACATTTAGTTGACATTTATTACCAGGAGCAGCCAAAATAGCTTGACCGATTAATGACATATGAATAGGGAGGCCTTGCATTAGTAATGCTATTATCTCCTTCTTGTTCGACCTAATTTATAAACAAAGCTAATTAATAAATTACTTACAGTATATGCGATTCGTTTTTAACAATGACATTTCTATTCATACTAATTAAGATCGCGTTCAAGTTGTTATCCCACAAATTATGTAAGTTATTTTATTCTTTCATATATTTTTTTTATTAAATTTTTCTTTAAAATAATTCTTATTTCATTTCTACCGCTTATTTGTATATTCTCTATTACTTGCCCTTTGTTCATTCTGAACGTTATTCAAAATATCAGCTTCGGGCTCCACTTTCGAGGTAGCGGTTGTTTACTGATAATAATATTGATTATTATTCATTTGATGATTGCTCAAGTAACTGGAGAATAACGTTTTATTTTAAAAAAAGTAAACATATAAATTAGTTAACTGTAGATCAAATATTTCGATACGTGGGACAAACGAGTGTAATTATGATTACAAAAAAATGACATGTTACACAAAATAATAATCTAATTATTTGGACAAAATGGTGATCGTCAAAGGAGCGAATTAATCATACCGCAAAAGTGCATCTCATAACTTTCAGGCTTGATGCAGCGACTTGGACTATAGCTACGGACCTTTTTACCAAAAGAAATTAAATGTGAAAAAATAACGAAAATTATTATTTTAATGAAAAAGAATAAATGGCTCAAATAAAAATTGAAAATTGATATAATATACACAATAGATTTTTCAAGTGAATGTTGATTTTTCCAACTGAAAAGTGTCATTTTAAAAAATCGAATTGCAAAATTTATTTTAATTCCGAATATTCAACATCACAAGGTTGTTCCATACGAATGGAAATCTCCCATCACGATTATTCTTTAGATTTATTACTATAGAGAATATTTATGCTTAAGATAAATAAATTTTCATATTATAAAAGTTTTAGTGAATATCATTATAATATTGATAGTAATCCAAAAGGGATGGGTAATTTTAATTAAGATAGTTATTTTCTAAACGAATTATTCAATAAAATAAAATAATAATATTTTACATGAATAAAATATTAAATAAAAAATTTAATATCGAAACCTATATTGTGGATATTCATTTTACATTATTACATAATATTTGATTACATTCAATCTTACTTTTATCTGTTAATATTATTATTTCAGGTGACATTAACGATTTTTGGTTTTTCAAATATTAAAGTTTAATATTAATTAATATAATTAATAGTAGTTATCATTCAATTAATTAATTAATTAGGTGCTATATCGATCAAAATAAATTGGGTTAACTTCGTACTCATTTTTTTATTTATAAAAAATCGGCCAAATAAATACCCGTTATATCAAGAAATTCGTAAAATCAAAATTCGTTGCGGTCTTATAGATCATTTTAGAGAGTTACTATTTGTGTGAAGACATTAATATTTATAATAGTAGTTTTCTCTTATATATACTTTTAGAGAAAACTTATTTCTCACCCAAGATACCCTATAATATGGTCCTACGGAGTCTAGTCAACTAGATGAGTTATGTACGGTCATATAAAAATAAAGTACAAATGTGTACAAATGTTCTAACACATGACCTAACTTTAACAACTTTGTACAGCGTACACAGCGTACACAGCGTACTCAAAGGTATTACAGAAAGGTGTGGAGTCTGGTCAACCAGATGAGTGGTGTACAGGCATAAAATAGGAGTTGCGTACGGTGTACAAAGGTGTAAAAAAAACTCTTAAATATCATGTGATTAAAGTTAGGGTAGGGTTAGGGTGTTAGGGATTGGTCAGTTATTTAGAGTTAGACATGGGTTAAAATACTTGAACACATGTGTACTTGTTTTTCCATTGCTGTACTCCACTCATCTGGTCGACCGGACTCCACACCTTTCCGTATTACTCCGTACTCAACTCTTATTTTAGAACTCGTACATTACTAACCAGACTATTTATTACCTTATATTGATATGATAATGTATGATGCGTATGTAACGTATACTAGTTAAATCAAACAAATTTTGATCTTCAAAATAATATATATACTATGTACTCGACTCGTTTGTTTTTCAATCAATATACAATATATGTATTGATATGTATTTTGATCTTCAACAATATAATGCGCATGATTCCGATATTTGTTTTGATTTCAAAATCAAAATGTAAACAAATTTGATCTTCAAAATATACTAATTTCATTAAAATTATAAATTCTCGTTTTTTTAAAAAAATCAAATTCTTTACAAAAATATTTATTCTCTATTACCAGTTACTTGTAATTAAATGAAAAATATCAAATGAATAGTAATCAATATAATTTTCAGCAAATTACCGTTGCCTCACAAGTTGATATTATTAATAATGTTCAGAATGAACAAAGGGTAAGTATCAATATACAAAATAAGCGATAGTAAAAAAAACTTAATAAAAATAATATTTAAAAGAACAAAATAACTTTACATAATCTGTGAAGCAACTACTTGCACGTGATTGTAACTTGCTGTGAATAGAAAGTCATTGTTAGAAATGAATCGCATATAAGTAATTTGTATTAATTAGCTTTATTTATAAATTAGATCGATCAGGAAGGAGATAATAGCATTACTAATGATAATGCAAGGCCTCTCTATTCATATATTTCATTAATCGGTCAGGCTATTTTAACCTCTACTGATAAGAAATGTCAGCTATATGAAATACGTAGATGGATCACCAACAAATATCCGTTCTATAAGATGGAAAATAAAGGTTGGCAGGTATGTATAATAAAATTTTACAATGTTATTGAATTACACTAATAATATATATTAACAATAATACTAATAATATATTATAGAATTCCATTCGGCATACCTTAACCATTTGTCCTGCTTTTCGTCATTGTGAAAGGGATGACAGGAAGCGAGGAAAAGGTTTTTGGGCAATCCCTGATGAATATCAGGCATGTTTCGTCAACGGGGTTTACAACAACAATAAGGCGAAAGAAATCAAAGCCAGTGAAGAAAATGCTTCCTTCTCCGGATGTGGGGAAGCAATAAACTCTTCAAGTAATGAAACGGTTGAAATCCAACGATCGGAAATTCCAGAACTGACACCTTCTTCTCAAGAATTGGCAACACAATTTAGCCCACATAGTACGATCCGTGGAAGCATACATAGACCTACATCTCAACGATCTGAAATAACTTACAATACTATAATGAGGTATATACATGAAATTTCGTACTTCAATGCTACTGAAGCAAGCAATAGTTCTTTATCAGCTCCATACGACTACGTTAATATGGCTGAGGTTGAGATAATAAAAACGGAATTCTGAACTATGAAATTGAAGAAACCGAAACAAACGAAGCGTAAAGAATTCAGTAATCTGGTAAAACAATTTCAAAGATAATTTTTAAGTTTTTTGTTTGATATGTAATTTTTTTTTTTTTTGAGTGCCCCCTTTTCATAGAGAGTTTTGTAAAAAGATGGGATTATATACAAGTCAATTCAAGTTTTCGCTTTAAGAAATATGTTAAATCCTATTATGAGGATGGTTTATTACTTTTATTTTAAGGAGCAATTCAGTAAGATTAATTTTTTGTGACATTTATATTGTTTACGTGTTTATAGAGATATATTTTATATCATTTTGTTTTCTTCCGATTTGAAATTGTACAATTGATGGATGCAAATTTAATCCTGATGATGATTTTTTTTACAATATGTATTTATTTTATTTTTTTTTTTTAGAAAAAATCTTTAAAGAAATCTCGAATTTTAAATAAATTTAATTATATATTTATACTAGTATAAGAATCATAATATAAAATCAGAGACCATATAAAAAGTAATATTTTAATTAATTAAATGCAATAAGAGCATTCATTATATCATAATTAAACTTATGTAGGTATTTATTATGACTCAACTCAAAGCTTATCAAAAAATATCATTAAAAATAAATCATATATTTTTATTAATATTAGTTTATTCATTATAAATGAATTCAATTAATTTTAATATTATGAAAATTTTAAAATTAAGTAAATCTTTATCGTGTTCAATTAAGTAGAGTAGGGATTAGGATTTGCATCTGCTAACAAAAGATGACGAGTTTTGATTTTTTTTTTGCTTGCTTGTGATTTGTTTATTGACAGATGAGCGAAGAATCAAAGCTGACGGTTTATATGATCTTTTAGCAACTTTCACTGGTCGAATGAAGAAAAATAGACAAAATTTTTAGTGCCAATAGGGCAGGGAGATTTGTGGATGATAATAAGTGAATAGACTAAGCCAAAAATTTTGATCATTTGATATATGAAAGATGCTTTATTAGTCTCATTACAAGTTTCGACAACGATTGATTTCAAAAGCAGAAGAGAAAGAAATCCATGTGATAATTCAAAATGAAGCTTACACATCAAAGACATGCATTTGGTGTGGAAAATTCAGAATATTGGAGGATCAGAAATATACAAATGCAAGAATTGCAATATAAAAATAGATAGAGATATCAATAGTGCCCGAAGGCTATTCCTTCGGGCTTGATGGAGTCATGATATTGTTATAAGACGACGTCACGCAGTAATTTCAGATTATTTATTTACATACAAAAATACCTCGATCACACCACACCTTTTAGATAATAATTATTATTATTATCGATATACGAAATGCACAATACGAAAGATATGTATAATAAAAGATTTAAGATTTAAATATCATTATTATTTACTAATAATGCAGGCATATGAAATTATTTTCATAGTGATCTTCATTTGACAATGGTTAATGTATTTTCTAATAATATTCTCACTTAGTAAGTCGATCTAAACCTGCTTACTAACAATCACACTTAATGTAATATCTGAAGGTACGATGAGCTAGTAGAGTAAAAGTATCTTTATTACCGCTTGCATACTACCAAAACTGAACAGACTTTTATGTAACTTTGCCAAGAAATAAAAGAAATAGTTTATTAAATTTTATTAAAGTTTAATGTAGGAATATTACAATAGAGATATATTACTGCTTTGGCGTATCTTATCATTTTTGTTATTTCGTACACTAAATTATTTATTATTATTAGGGTTATTACAAATATAAAAAAAAAAGAAAGAAATAAGAAATAAAAATGTCCTCTTTTTTGTTAAGGCCCAAAAGGAATCTCCTGTTTTTCTTCCCTACCCGCAGCTATTTTAGATTTTTACCCTTTATTTACCTTCATCCTTCATCATCCATAATCACGGGGGATGAATAAACAGTAATCTTGGATGAAGGATGAAGCACAAAGATAATTCATCCAAATAGTTAACATATCATCTCGAATCATCTTCCGTGATTTCGATCAAATTCGTGCCACCTCAGTAATTAAAAATTTTAATTGATATGAATAAATTTAAATTGAAACAATTAATTAAATTTGAATAGATATAGTTAAATTATTTCATTTTGTATTATTTATGTTAAACTAGTTACGTAAAGATTAGTTATATATAAAACTAGTTGTCATAGCCATACAGCTCACGTAATTAGAAAGGGTATTCGTTAAATGGTCTTCATTATACAATTATACAAGATTATTATGTATTAAGCGATATCATTACGTATATCTATATTTCAAACGGGATCATTCAAATTAAATGGTACACACTAAGAATTTAGGGAAATTTTTTCTTCTTATCCATTAACCCCGTAATAAAGTTGTTACACTGTAATTTAGGTTCGTAAGACAGAAATTTTCAACCTTCGATAATGGAATTCCTTGTAAATACTTTTTTTTTTATTTAGATATTATTTTTAGTAGTAAAAAAAATAACAGTGTTAAAGAGAAAAGAAAGAAGATAGTTTAAATAAGGATAACAAACAAACAAGGAGATAGTTTAATAACTTAAAGGAACTTTGTTTAAATACGTACGGATAAATTATGTATATATAAACACTACAGGTTTTAAAAGAATATTCTTTTTATCTTTTGAATGCCTGGTAATAATATATAAAGCTATGATGGCATTTTGAATGCTCCGGGGACACGAGGTAACAACTCCTAATGACTTTATTTATTACAATAAAATTCAGCCTTTATTTTGTACAAATAAAAAACAGTCACTTATTTGAAATTGCGTGATTTTTTATCATATTTCATGCGCCATTATTTACCATTTTTAATATTTGTATAACTCTCAAATTTATATAAACCTCCTTTTTTTGTTCCATTTTTCACGTAATTTTTTGAATAATTTTTTTTTACTTCATTTTTTTTATAAAATACAACAAAATATTTAATATCAAATTTTGGTATTTATTTGATGCTAAAGTCACGTTTTTAATATCTGTATTACAATAATTCTTTGTATTAAAAAAAAATAAACAAATTTGATCTACAGTTAACAATAGGAGTAATCTCATATAATGCCAAAAAAAATAATGCAAATAATTTTCCGTAAAAACTCTAATAATTGTAGAACAAATTTGTTTATTTTTTTTAATACGTGGGGAATAAATTAAATATACAGTCATATAAAAATAACATAAACCCCCCCGAATCAACAAAATTTTCCTTTTTGATTGTAATGTGTATCTAAATGACACACGCAATAACTTAAAAAATCAAATTCGTAAAAAAAATTTTTTCCCTCCAATTACTTGAACAATTATCAAATGAACAATAATCAATTAATCATCAGCAAACAACCACTGCTTCGAAAGTGGAGCCCGAAGCTGATATTTTGAATAATGTTAAGAATGAACAAAGGGTAAGTATCAAAATAGTAAGTGGTAGAAATAAAAATATGAATTATTTGCATAAAAAAAAAAACTAAATGAAAAATAATATTCTAAAAGAATAAAATAACTTACATAATTTGTGGGATAGTAACCTGCACGCGATTGTAATTAGCATTAATAGAAAAGTCATTGTTAAAATGAATCGCATATAAGTAATTTTCATTAATTAACTTTTTTTGTAAATTAGGTTGATCAAAAAGGAGGTGTATACTAATGACAATTCAAGCGTTGGTTCTAAGTCTTTCCATACGTACAAGTCATTAATCGGTCAAGCTATTTTGTATGCTCCTGATAAGAAATGTCTGCTAAGTGAAATACGCGGGTGGATCGCCAGTACCTATCCGTTCTATAAGATAGAAAATAAAGGTTGGCAGGTATGTATAATAAATTTTCACAATGTTATTGAATTAATATAATAATATATAGTAATAATAATATTAATAATATATTTATGGAATACCATTCGGCACACCTTAACCCTTTTTCGTCATTGTGACCGGGATGAAAGAAAGCGAGAAAGGGGTATTGGACAATTCCTGATGAATATCAGGAATGTTTTGTCAATGGGTTTACATTCATTATAAGACGAAAGAAAACAAAGTCAGTGAAAAAATCATTTCCTCATCTGAATATGAGGAAGCAATCAACTTTCAAGTAATAGAATGGTTGAAGTCCAACAATCGGATGTTCCAGAACTGAAACCTCCCTCTCAAGAATTGGAAACACAATTTTGCCTACATAGTACAATCGGTAGAAGCATACATAGACCTGCACCTCAACAATATATTTCCGCCTCTGGATATGAGGAAGCAATCAACTTTCCAAGTAATGGATCCAACAATCGGATGTCCAGAACTGAAACCTCCCTCTCAAGAATCGGAAACACAATTTTGCCTACATATTACGATCGGCGGAAGCCTACACCTCAACAATCTGAAATCACATACAATACTACATTGAGGCATATACATGAAAATTCGTACTTCAATGCTACCGAAGCAAGCAGTAGTTCTTCAATTATGTTAATATGGACGAGGTTGAATACTGCTGCGATACATACCCTAGAAATATATGACTGCCCAGATTTTATTTATTTTTAATTTGTGATAAAATCGTGGGAATTAGGTTGCTCAATTTGATTTTGGTTTGCAAACGCTATTTTACGACCTATTTTTTTTTTCCGTGACCTTCTCATGGAGAGTTTTGCAAAAAGATGAGATTATATATCAATTCAAGTTTCTCGATTTAAGAAATATAAATATATTAAATTCGATTAAGAATTAACCTTCGAACTTTTTTTGATATTATGAGTGAATTTAGTAATAGAATCAATTTTTATGCTATATTTTTATTTTTCATCCTTAACTAATTCACTAACATAATTTACAATCTACACAATCGATACGAAATTTAAAAAATAATTACCATCTAATTATTTGAAGTTTTAGTTGATAAGGTTCCGCAAAAATATTTGAATCCGCGAATCGAATCCAGATCGGATCTTCAAATTTTTTTTAATTCAAATTCATAAAATGGATACGAATATTCGAATATTTGATGAATATTTATAAATATTCGGATTGATCCGAATACAATAAAAACAATAAAAACAGGATTCGGATGATCCGTATATGACGAATCTGGATTAAGAATTAAAAATATCGGATCTGATCGTATCATATCCGAATAATTCGACTTACTTGTAATTTGTTTATTCGACATATATGTATGTAACCTTTATAGTTAAGATAAGATTTAATAAATGATCCTATTATTTTAATTTTAATTAATAATCATTAATGAACTATAATCCATTTCTTTAATTATTGTCACTGAGCTGTATCTTTATTTTATTATTAATACTCTTAGCGAATCGTAATGAAAAATTTTAACGTAGCCACAGCCACTTTGTCTTATTATTATTGTTGTTGTTTTTATTCATATCATTGTCATAATAATGCATAGCAAGCTTCCGAAAGATTAAATATCTCTTTATAGACATACTGTATATAGTTTAGCACTATGAGTAATTATTATTCGTTCATATTATAAGAAAAGCTATAGGAATTATTTTTACTGGATTTCCTAACCTAGAGAGAAATTAAACGTAATACTTTGCAGATCGTTTTTCTGAGATTAAGTTATTCGTTAACAATGTTAGCGGGAGCATTTTTGATATTGTCAAAGCCTTATGTTTTTTGTTCGATAGTAGTAAATTTATAATACACGCATATTCTTGTTCCTCTAAAAATAAAAGAAAGAAACGTCTCTAAAAGAAAGAATTTACTAAGAGAATAATAAAGCTATATGAGCTGTTACTCCACCATTATGAGAGAGAGAGATTATGGAATAAAAGATATTGTGATATTCAAAAATTCAATTTCAGAATTCAAATCTAAATTCGAATGTAGAAAACCATTTTTTTAAATGAATTGTTTCTAAATTTCATTCTATAATTATTATTTGTTTATTAATATATAATTTTTGTCAGATTGAAGAAAAAGTTCAAGATTTTTTTAATCATTTCATAAGGCTCGCTAAATGCCTTGATTTCTAATAAGATAGTAATCCAGCATCATAAAATTTGTTCTACATTTAACAGAGTTCGTGTGTGTTAAATAAAATTTTTGAATTTACAGTATTATGTCTAGTTACTTAATTCCGTGATCCGTGATTGAAGTAGTCAAATTAATTAGTAAAATCTGGGAAACCATTATTAATGAACCTGATTAAATAAATTCTTTGAATAATTTCACAAAGTTATAAGCATTGAAACATCAAACTGTAATTACAATCAGTACTTATAGTATATAACCTAACTTTAAATTTATAAAAATAAAAAATGTTCTTTTCTTGATAGTTCATGACTTCACTATAAGGCAAACGCAGATTTCACTTTTTTGACTTTATCAGTTTACTTCTATCATGGATTACGAATTAAGTCTTTAATTCATTTCTAAAAATTAAAAAGATTGTATTATAAGGAACAGATTCCTTTCAACAAAATATATTATTAGTCATCATCAGTTTTTGAAAAAAAATGCAATAAAATTAGAACTTTCATTTCGAAGCAAAAAAAAAAATTATTTAGTAAGAAATCAAAGAATTCACATTTTTTAACTGTCATTCCATTTCCTGTAAGATTTTTTTTTATTTATTTATTAATTTAAAGAAATAAAAACATTATTATACAAATGGGTACTAGTTGTAATAACTAAAGTTGTACATATGCTAAAATAATAATAACAAATATGACAGTTTCCAATGCTGATAATGGGATAAGGATATTGATATTTTATAATATTTTGTTTTTTTTTTGTTACAATTAATATGACATGATATAAATGATATTATTTCATAGATATTAGATTTCCAAAAAGAGATGATTGTGTGTTCTCGATGAAGAATTATTTAATATAATAATTTATATTTTATAAAACAGGTGAGCATTAATTAAAAAAATTTTTTACTGAATAATTTAAAAGTACACATAATTTAAGGGTGGGCAGATATTTTTAAATTTTCAAATTTTGTTTCCGTGGAATTATATTTAGTAGTATATATAGAGAAATTTTAGACTTCTTATATTTTACTAAGCAAAAAATTTTGGATCGATTTTGCTAAAATTTGCTATTAGTATTTTGTAAAAATTTTGTTTCATAAAATTATATTAAAATACTCTGACAAATAAATTCAATCCCAAAAAATTTCTTTAACCAAATTTTTAATTGATTAGGTCAAAAAAATGTGGAATTTTGAAATTAATTAGTGACACATTGTTAAATATTATTAAAAAAATCACATTACATCACTTTTATTCATATATCATACAAAAATAACAAAAATCAAAGTTTAATCACTCTAAATTTTTCTTTTAGAGGTATGACATTATTAAATCGTTTTTTTTAAAAAAAAACAAAAATTTTAAATAAAGAACTTATTAAACTAGTTTTCACATTTTTTCACTTTTTGCAATAACAAATCAAGTACATATTTATTAAAAAAAGTATGAAATGAGACAAAAATAAAATTCATATGTATTTTAATTTTGACAATTGAATAGATTTTTCAACGAGATGATATACCTTGTCTTTAGATATATTAAGATTGTAATTAAAAAAAAATGAATTGAAAAAATTCCAAGCGACTTTAAATATGTTTTTAGCTTAAATTTTTGTGATATTTTATTATTTTTGTATATAATAAAATTTCATACATCTATTGTATATTTTACAGTATATAATTTAATTTCCCACGAAAAAATCGATTTATTTTTGGGTTAGTTAAGCACTTTTAAATTTTATTTACTATCCAAGAGGTAGTAATAATTCTTTAAAGAAAGACTCCAAACGAACAAATTCCATCAAGAAGGTCTGCTAAATTGGCAGAAAAAGGAATGAGAATTGAAAAAATGGATTTTAAAAAAAATTATATTTATTATTATTTTTTTAAATAAAATTCTTTAAGCAACTTCTACTTCATTACTGTCACCAACACTATAGCTATAACAACCGTACCATCTGAAGAAGCGTGAGATACTCAAAAACGTGGCTGTAGAAGGTCTCGTAAGTTTATAAATAATCTAGCAAGTCACTAGAATATCTAATAAAAATTGATATTCGAAGGGCGTGACACACGGTGATAAATACACTACCCTTGAAAAATCCTAACCCTAACCCCTGCGGTATAGGTTATGATGTTCAACATCACTGGTGTGATTTAAAGTTTTTGTTTTTTAAAATATAAAATAAATTTATTGAAATTAAATTGGCACTCTCGAATTATCTAGAAATTCACTCACCCAATTATTTTTTAAAGGATTTTAAAATAAGTTTAATGAAGTTTCTAAAAATCTAAATTTAATAAATTTATTAATATAATTCCTTAAAAATTACTTAATAATATATAATTCACCTTCACTCAATAATGAACGTGAGATTTTTGTGCTAATAGTAAATGAATATTATTTCATAGATAGTTATTAAGTATTAATAAGTAACACTAAACGGGCTAAACTAAAAGATGAAATGTAAAAGGACTTTTTGCTATGGGTAAAATTTTTATTTACTTCCTTAGGTTTAGGACTACTATTGTGAGTGGTTATTGGAGCAATATTATCAGTAAAATTAAAAGATAGAAAAAAATATGGGCAGGTTTGGACGGTTTAGCCCAAATCATCAACGGTAACACTATAAATCATATAAATTATATATAAATTTTAAAGTTAACTTTTTTACTTATAACACGTGTTCTATAAATTTAAAATATTTAAAATAGACCTTTTATGTCGATAATTTTGTAGAAGTAAGAAATCGGGCAATGCGAAAATTGTGACTTCCAAACAATCATAAAAAAAAAAATTCATTAAAATTATTGTTTTTTTTATTACTCAAGAGATATCATTTTGTATCATGGCACATTGGTATTTATATTGAATTAGTTATTCCAATGATTTATTATTTGTTAACATGGAGTAAGTAAAATAATATCCTTATCCTAATTCCATTTCCTAATTCTATACAATTTATATTTATATAATCTTAAATACTTTCAATGAAGAGTTGATTCATTTATTACAAAAATATTTTTTATTTATAATATTTATATCAATTTTTAATATATTTGGACAAGAAATCACATAAATTATAAGTTTATATTTGAATGTAATCCAAGGAATAATTTAAATTTTCGACAATTTCTTGAGGTATTTTCAAAAATTAATTTTTATATTTTTTTATAATATTTTTATAATTATTATACTAGTCAATTGTTTTTTTCCGATACCCATCACGTGAATAGGGTCAAACTAAGAATTAATTATATTATTTAACTTAATCGAAAAAGTGAAAAAAAAAAGTGTGTGAGAGAAATGAAGAGTGAGAGAGAAATAGAGAGTAAGAGCGAGAGAAAAAGATAGATAATAACAAAGGAGAACAAAAGAGAAACTTAATGCATACCAACCTTTGTAGGTAATAAATTTACACTTTAGTAATATTACCTGTCCAATTTCAAAATCTTCTTTATTAGTTTCAATTTCTTGGCTAACAGAATAGAGACTTTATTCGTAAATAAATAAATAATTTCAGCAGAATCAATATCACTTGATCTTGGGGTTGTAGTTATTTCTTTTATAATAAATTCGTTTGTATCTCGTTCATTGACATCCTATAATAATATATAAAAAAACGATAAAAAATAAAAAAAAAATGGAAAAATAAATGATATTGATTGTTGAATAATTATTAATTATTTAAATTATTTTATTTTTTTAATTATTAATTAAATTATTTTTTTAAAAAAAATAGTAATCCTTTGTACTTCGTTTAAAAATTAAGTAGATCAAAAAAAAAAATCAAGAAATAAGAAAATTACAAATACACATGAAGAAGATTGAAAATCGAGGAATAATTATTATTTTAATAAAATATATTTTATATTTAATTTGTAAACAATAATTATCAAATAATTAAAGTTTATGGTTGTCTTAATACTTTGTTTAAAAATTTGGTGGATCGAAAAAATAAAGAAATAAAAAATTATTTTTTTTTCATTCGCATCAAAAAGAGCAAATCGAGGAATAATTTATATTTAATTTGTAAACATATATCAATAATTGCATTTTGTGATGATCATTAACAAATGATCGTTATGAAAAAAAGATTCTTTTTCTTTTACTATTTTATTTATTTTATAAGCAGTAAAAAAAATATTCAAAAATTATATAAATGCCAGCTATTCTCTGGGTGGGCGGTGTGGTCATTCTTCTGAATGGTATCGAGTAAGTACGGTGTGTTCTCGATCATGTATTCGATACGAAATATTAAATTCTTGACCTTTTTTTTTTCATTTCGGAACGAAAATCTTCCCAAAAAGGGGTGTCGATGGCAAAATATTTTGCTTAGGTCTTCCCAGTATTCACAAATTGGACGAAAGCATTTTGTGCCGTGACTTCACAGAAAAAGGAATAATATTGGGCTAGAATTCTATACTACGGCGATCATGCAAAAAAATCTGTTGTCTAAAAAAAACTGATTTCACGTGAAAGATGACATTTTAACCAATAATGTGATTAAAAATCACGTAACTTTTAGCTAGATTGGAACCGTTAACCGTTTAACAAGTTAATCGCAGTTAAACAGTTAAACCGGTTAAAAATACTTAACTGGTTAATTATTAAGATTAATTATATTTAAATAAAAATTGAACTATAATAAATCAAGATTAATTCAAGATGAATTATTTTTACATAATTAATTAATAAATTAACTTGTTAATTAACCAGTTGATTAAAAAATAAAAAAATAAAAGATCAAAATGCTCATCTATTTGTTAAATCTGTAAATCATATACTTTTATTTAATCATATCGATTATATATTTATAATTATTATCTATATTTTAAAGAATGTTATCAATCCCAAATTTAAAATCTAACGTGAACAACAACTATCCTCTCTATTGAGAATAATATACTTGTCAATACTTTCTGTCTATTACCTACATTATATCATCAAATTCGAGATTTCTTTATTGCGTTTGAATTAAATAGTCTAACATACTTATTAACCGTTTTCAATAATATAGGTTGTTTCGCTACAGGTAAATCCCAAACTAGAATTATTTTTTTAATTTCTTTGAAATTTCTTACATCGTTATTTATCGTTAAAATAAAAAATATTTTATAATATTTTAGATTGTTCTACTACCCAAAAATTTATTTAAACACCTATCATAGCATGTTTACCAACATTTTAGCGATTTAATCAATGTTATAGACGTTATAAAGATACCAATAGGGAATTCCCTCATTTATTAAATGCTAGAAAATATTTTTTAAGTATATTTACAGTTTGGATAGGAATTGGAATGTGTTTAACAGGTAAATATTCTTTAATTTAATAATTCTTTAATTTAATAATAATTCTTTAATAATTCTTTATAATTTAATAATTAAGGAAAAATGACAACATTTTACTAATATGTCAAGTGCTTTTATAATCTATTCTTATGTGATATAAAAATGGATTGGGCATTATTTAAATTTAATATTTTAAATTTTTTATTTCGAGACGAATTAGAATTTAAAAATAATTCAATAATTTATTATTTTGAATTTATTACTTAGATTTAGCTGGACTTTAAAGTCATTTATTATTTGATTTGATGAATTATTACTTTTCTTTATTATTGCAATATTTCAGTGAGTAAATCATATAAATTATATTATTAGTAAATTATAATTATATAATATATTTATAACTTTATCGTTATTAGTCGATGACAATGGAATATCTTTCGGATATAAAATTAAGTGAGTTTATTATTATTATTATTATTATTATTATTATTATTATTATTATTATTATTATTTTATTATTACTATTTTAGTTTTTATTGGATTATTAAATAAAATCATCTTTATTGTATTTATTATAGCACATAAATAATTGTATCGAAAATCGATTCCTCTTTCCCGATAATAATGATGACGATGCAAAGAAATGACACTAAAAACATTAATGATATAGAAATTGTTACTTCTCAATCAACCATCACCATCATCATCCAACAACTTTCTCAACTTTTTCATTCTTTAGTCATCAATCATGAAATTCTGCACCAAATAATAATAATAATAATAATAATAGACATAATAAAGAACTTACAACCAAATGTTTTTGATTATTACGATAATGATGATGATGAAATTGAAGAAATTGAAATTGAAAGTAATAGAGAAGGAGTAAAAGAAATTACTTTAGAATAATTTATAATTATTTAAATTATTTATTATTTAAAATATAATGTAATCATTTATTGTTAATTAATATTAATAGAAAAATAAAGTTGTGGTGGTGAGATGTTAAAAAAGACTTTGATGAATATCGCTAATAAGATTATTTTGTGCGACACAATATACAAGTAAAATGACGTTGGGGCGACGAATTAAGAAAACTATTTATTCGCGACTGTGTTATCAATAACAATATATTAAATTGTAAGTCTCACTTGTCTCGTTCATCGTTTAGAATTTTTTCATCATTTTATAAATAGTAATACTTTAAATTTAGATATTTTAAGCTGTATACACTGTTATTAAATGAAATGATTATTACCACGATTATAGGCTCGCGAGCTATGATCGAATTTACCAAAATCTGTACTTTAATTCACATTGTCTCATTTCTAAATTTACAAGTGAAGAACCCTTTTTAGAAATGTATTTCTAATACAACAGATATCATATGTATATACTTTTAGCTTCATTATGATAAAAAGACCATCCCCTTATTTATTTGTCTAAAATATCAGCTATGAGAATATTTTCTTAATTCGATGAACGCAAGTGTTTTCACAAGAAAAAGTTTTACACTCCACTCTAATTCTTAATATCCATGGACATGATACGTGAGACTTTGATAACACTTTTTTTTAAAAAAAAAAATAAAAATAAAAATAAAATAAAACACAAGACATCAGTATTTCTTTGTAAATTTGACTTTAATCAAGTAATCATTTTAATTACGACCGATATAGAAAAACGAGAGGAAGACAGTAAATTAGTAGATTATCAGTGTTTGAAACTAGAAAATAGAATTTAGACATCATGGGGCTTAAAATCAAATGTATTCTTTGATATCAAAATTTATTAATAATTAATTATAATCGAATTTTCATTATAATATTAATTATTTTATAATGAACTGCGGAGGGTCATCATAAAGATGGATGCATTCCCAAAATAAAAACGTATGTTTATAAAAATGTCAGGCCATAAGTATATAGACTTTTTAATAATAAAGCACCAAATTAGTTTATTATAATTATTTCTTTTAACAATACTTGAATAAAATTACTAATACAAAATATTAAATCGGAAACTAAAAATACAATAAATATAAGTAAACTTTTTATTAGAAAACGTTCAATTTAAACCATTCTAGGAGGTATCTAATATTATAAAGAATTAGTGAGGAGTAGCGGTACAAGTGACGGTAGTGGTTGTGGAACAAGTTTTAGTTGTGGTTGTGGAACAAGTTTTAGTTGTGGTTGTGGAACAAGTTTTAGTCGTGGTTGTGGAACAAGTAACAGTCGTGGAACAAGTTTTGGTCGTGGTACAGGTGACTGTTGGATCTGCGGTCACGGTACAGTATTTAGTGACTGGTTCAGCAGTTACGGTAATAGGGGCGAGAGTTACAGTTACAGTACAGGTTTTGGTGACTGGTTCGGCGGTGACGGTACAGTATTTGGTGACTGGATCAGCAGTCACGGTAAGAGGGGCGAGAGTCACGGTTACAGTGCAGGTTTTGGTGACTGGGGCTGCGGTTACAGTACAGGTTTTGGTGACAGGGTCTAAAGTAATAGGGTCTAAGGTTTTATAACAAGTGACAGTAGTGGGTACTGTTGTTGTACAGTAAACGGTGGTTGGTACGGTTGTAGTACAGTATTTGGTTGTTGGTACGGTTGTAGTACAGTATTTGGTCTTGTTACGGAATTTAGTACAAGTGGTGGTTGAAACTTTGGTTGTCGTGGTGGTGCAGTGTGTGGTTACAGTTGCGGTTTTGGTTGTGGTTGTGGTACAGTGTGATGTTACAGTTACAGTTGGTTGATATTTACGTCTTTCAAAGTCAGCTGCTGGAGCAGCGAGAACAAAAGATGTAGCTACGAGAGCGAAGAAAAGGTATACTAAGAATTTATTCATAATGATAATTATTTTATTTTATGGAAGTAAAAGAAATAATTGTATTACTTTTCTTTATAAAATGAAATATTAGTTTCGAAAAACTGAGGAGCCCTTGGTTGAATTCACTCCCCTTTTATAACAAATTTTCCAATTGTTCCTTATTGTGATAAAGAATTTTATATTAATCGCGTATGGTATGAATTGTTTTCATGCTAAATATGTTAAATTAAAAATTTCCTTGTACTATTAATAGACAACAGTTCACAATAATAGGAAATTTTGTATAAACAATATTTATATTTTAATAAATAAATAATTCATTGAAAAGTAATTAAACTTCAATTACGAATTTCCAAATTAAGTGTCTGTTGATCATCGTCAATCATCATCAATCAATCATTCATCAATCATCAATCATATCAATTAACCTTAAATCCTAACCAAAATATTTGCGCCAAATTTATTGTGAGACACTAATTAGCATTAACTGCAACCTACAGTTACACTTATATGATTTTTTTTTCAAAAAGTTATTATCGAAAAGAAAAAAACACAATCGGAGGAAAATTTGATAAGAGAATGTGAAGTTTGTTAGTTTGAAGTGTTTTAATGCAATTAAAACTTATATTAAGAGATATATACTCATGTAAGGATAGTCAAAAAAAATATTTATTTTTTATTTTTTAATATTTGAAAAATAGATTTAATATACATAAGTTTAATACACTATATAAAATAGAATTTTTGCAACATACTATATCATCAGATATCATCAGATATCATTTAATGAACGACACAACAATGCTGCCGTATTAATTACTCTATATTGTATGCAGTTCTATGAAATCTCTTAAAAAAGTAACGACGCTTATTAATATTTTTATACGATCCGATTAATTAATTAGGTTTGATTAAAGTTATTTATATATTTAATATACTTAATAAAATGAAAAAAAAAAATAAACTTTAAATAATAATAAAAAAATTTTTTAAAGTATAATTGCTCCTTGATTAAATAAATATTGATAAATTAAATAATTTAAATAAGCTTAACCGGTTAAAATGAAACCTAATTAGTCAATTAACCGGTTAAGATTTCCAATGTCTAATAATATCGCAGATGGCTGAAATTTTCTGCAACATTTGAGTTTGCCTTTAATAAAATACCCGTTTTTGAAGTTTATTAAAATCGTTTTCAGTATCACTTGATCTTGCAAATAAAAATCTGATTAATTAAAAATGCAACCATTATTGGTAAATACAATTTAACTTCTCTCAAAAGATAAAAAAGTTAAAATTGCACATGATAATTTAATTTTTCTTTATTATTTATTATTAAAAAAATAATTTATTAACAAAATAAAAAAATCTTTTCTCATACCATACTGTTTTCGGAATAATTGGTCGTATTTGTGCTAGTGTTGTTGATCGTTGTTCGGTAATTGCCGCTTTTGTTTAGGGGGGTTAATGTCTTTTTTTTTTTTTTTTGAAAAAGTCTCTGGATTATGGTCGGATATTGGGATGTTTCATGCATCCGCGAGAAATTCCGGTAGTTATTTTGGAACGGCCAGAAATAAAACACCGATATTTTATATAGAAGCTTATTTAAGATAAGATCATCGATTTTCAATCCGGTTTCTTTGAAAAAAATAAATTAAAAATAAATTAAAAATAAATTCGTCGATTTTTTCGTGGAACCATACATTTTCAAAAAAAAAGAATTTTTTGCATCAATTTCTTTGTTTCGACTACCAGGTTACGTCGGCGAAGCCGGGCAACAATATAAATTATGTAATGTCATGTCATAAATGCCGTAAGTGGCTGCGCGTTTCTTTGGAACCCTTTTTTTTAATCAAAAAGTTTAATTTATATTAAATAAAAATTTATATTTATACATTCCTTAAATATATTTTTTATTATTTTCTATTGTTTATGTTTCTATTGTTTACTTTTCTATTTTATTTTTCTATTTTTTATTTTTCTATTTTTATCTATTATCAACGACTCAATTTATTCACATATATGTTTTTTAAAAATTTCTATATGAAAATCCTGTTTTATTGTTGTACAAATGAACGCAAAATAGAATTTTATAATTCGATAATGTGGTTGTTGGAAATATCTTTTTTAGATTTTAAAGAAATAGAAGAGAAGAAATTGGAAGAAAAAAAAACTGGAGAAACAGAAGAATCGAAAGATCGGATATTGTTACATTAAATTTTATTTACATATTAAATTACTGACCCGCCGTTCAGTGGTACAAAAGATCTGCAAATTATAATGGAAATTTCATATTGTATTATGTTGCATATGTATATTCTATCAAAATAAAAAATATTTATTGTTATTGATAAAGAATTGTTATGGTAATTGTATAATACAAAATAAAACTACATGACTATAATATCATGCATTTTTTTATTATCTCCTTCCACAATTATATCTTACAATGATTATTGAGAGAATTCTTGGATTGATGAGATAAATTATCCATTTATTTATTTTTATGTATAAAATCAATTATTCAATAGAATTCATTTTTTTTTTTATTAATCTATAGAATTATTTACCGTGCATAGAACACAACATACTTGGTTCTAACACTTGAAATCACGCATAAATTCATTCTATCAGTGTCAAATTGGTCATAACCGATGGAATACTATATCTCGACGGAAGTTTATTATACTATGTCAATTAACAAGCTATTTTATTATGTCTAAAACGTACTAAAAGAAATATATTTTGTGAAAGTTTACATTACATTCTAATAAATACTAATTATTATTATTATCGTTGTTGTTATTGTTATTTTTGTTCATGTTTTTTTATGTTATTAAAATCTTCAGAATTTATTTTTTTTTAAAAAAAAATATATACCTCATTTAAATTTTCAACGAGGGGAAAATATTTTTATCAAACTTACTCAATATTTAAAATTGTACCTTTTTTCGTTGTTATCATTATTTTTTTGGTTCTTTGGAAATGACGGAAAGGATATTATTATTAATCTTTAACCAAGTTTAATCAACCTGAACTAAATTATCTGGACGACAATCCAAAACTTTATTCTCATGGTATTAGCTTTTTTGTTGATTTTTTCCGTAATTTTTTCTCTTTTTTACTTATTTGATTTAAGTTTTGGCATTATTCTTTAATCCTTTATTATTATTATTAAAAAATATTTTATTATGTAATATATCAATATTATTCGATGATAATAGCGACATCCTATACATATCGCAAAAATATTAAAAGTATTATTTATTGTTCAAAATTTTTATTTTTCATTATTATTTAATAAATTTGTTATTATTGCTTGCTTACAATTCTTTATAGCGAAAAAAACGAAGATAATTTTCCGAAAGTTTTATTGTTCTTGATTTTTCTGCAACTATTTCACATGGATTTCTCTAAAGCATAATAAACAATTTATATCTGCTAGAAAAATATCTAATATTTATTATCCTTGGTTTTATTTATGAAAGAATTTGTCTCAGGAGAAATCTTTAAGTTACAGTTCCGTTGCTTATAAATTAATATGATTCCTCAACACCTAAAAATATATTCTTAATTTTACGATTAACTTGATTTTGTTTTGAAAATTGAGACTTTTTCGTTTATTATTGTTAATGAATCATTATTACTGTGATTACCGAATATTTTGAATATTGCTGTATATTTACAATTATTACTATACATGATATAAAAAATTTCTACGAACATATGTACAGTACACATTGAGAGCGAAAGTATTCTAGCCACAACAATACTATATGAGAGTGAGAAATATGTTTTAATTTGTATATTAATACTTTATTTAGAAAAGATATCTTGAATGGAATGATATAAGAAAATGCTAGTGAGATTAAAATATGCAAAAGAATTATGCTGAATGAAAAAAAAGTAATATTCTAGAACATCTGAAAAGTTAATTCGCCTAAGAATATAGTCAGGTAATTGATAAAAAAATTATATTAAATAAAATAAAACATCAAAAGTTTCATTTTTTAAACTAAAAATATATTTAAAATTTAACTGGCCAATTATTTTTTTCCGGTACCCAACGTGTGAATAGGGCAGAATCATTTTTTAATTATTTTTTTCCGGTGTAAATAGGGCGGTATCACATTTGTTGTACAATTTTTAAAATAAAAAATCGAATAAAAATATTTTTTCCATACCCAACGTGTGAATAGGACAGGTTCACATTTGTTGTACATTTTTTAAAAATAAAAAATTGAATAAAAATATTTTTTTCTGGTACCCAACGTGTGAATAGGGCAGTATCACATTTGTTGAACATTTTTTAATGTTTAAAAAAATAAAAAAATCGAATAAAAATAAGCGTTATATTTTGATCAAAGTAGTAATAACCCTTAAAATAACAAATAACTAAGAATTAATTATATTATTTAACTAGCGGTCACGATTTAAGGGGAGCTTTGTTTCACAAGGACAAGGTAAAAATAGCAAATACCATTTTAAATTTATTTTTTAAAGCGATCCTTTTTCAAAAGGGATTATTTGTTTATGATGGTTTGTATTTGAAATTTTAATCAGCATAACTATATCATGTCATTAATAGATTAAATAATAAAGATATATATTTTTTGCTGATCATTAAAAATTATAATTTTTAGATGTGTAATGAAAATATAAAATTTTTATAATTTATTGTAAAATTTATTATAGAACAAGCAATTATATATTATAATTGTGTTTATCTAATTAGTAATTATTCTGAGTTCCACTGATTCTTTATCTATATTCACAAATTCCTCTATTAAAAATCTCATTTAACCTTGTATATTCAACTAACATTTGGTCATCAACTTTAATTGCAGATAGATTAAATGATGTAATGTTTAGTGATTCCCATGATTGTGACTGACTTAAAGCAACATAAGTTTGACCAGCAGCAAACATAGATTCATCAATTGAAACTGTGAAATGAGATAATGTTAATCCTTGTATTTTGTGCACAGTTAAAGCAAATGCATTTTGTAGTGGAAATTGTTTTCATTGTGTATGGGAACCATGTATGTTAAAGTAAACTGTTTCTTTAACAACTTTTGTACAAGAAATTTCTTGGGTTAATGGAAATGCAACTATTGTATTTTCATCATTAAGAACTTCCAATACTATACCAATGGAACCATTGTACAATCCATCTGAGAATAATTGATTATATTGATTATGTAAAAACATGACCCTAGCTCCTTGTACTAAAGTAACTATAGATGAAAAATTTGTGTATCTTCAGAATAATTTATCATCATCAAATGAAGTCCATACTTACTAATTTCTTATTCTATTAATCATATCAATGATTAACATATTTTGTTCATTTTGAGATAGTAAAAAGTTTACAATATAATTATTTATAGTATCTACAGTTTTGCAATATTCTACAATATGTGTTGTTACTAATGAATTACAGTTAGAACTATAATAATTATCATATTGGGATCAAATTTTGATGGTAAATATAACAATAGGTAATATTATTTGAAAAACCTATGTATAATCATATCATATAAAAAATATATATCACTGGTGTAGGAATAGTAGATGCAATATGAATTGAGCCAGAAATTTAGCCAGATTTAATTTAGCCAATTGAGCCTAGGAATTAGCTCTGGTGTAATTTGGCACAATGGCTAAATTCTAATACAAAAGTTAAATAATAGCATAATTCTAATTGGTTGGTGTAATTATAAAATTTATTGAATAATCATTATTAAATATAAATTTTAAAATTATTTAAAAACTCTTATTATAAGTTTCAAAATAATAGTTAAATTGTTTTTCTAATATTAATATTTGTAAAGATCTTAATATTTAAAAATAATTATTTTTATTTTTAATTCAAATCAATTTTACATGATTTGAAGTAATTTTTTACTAAGATATTTTTATGACTAATCGAAAGCTCTAGTTCTTAGCTACCATAATAATATATGTTTCATTTTTGTAGCACTAATTTTCATAAAGTTATTAGCATTTGAAGATAATTTATCAAAAAATCAATATTAATAATTTAAATAATTATTCAATTATAATTATAATTTTTCACGTGATTAGAGTTGCACCAGCCAATTAAAATAGTACCAGAATTTAGCCAGAATTTAGCCATTTAGTTCCATTTAGCTATTGAGCCAAAATTTAACCAGGAGAAAATCAATTAGCCAGAGACGCAATAATTGAATTGGATCTAATATTAATTGAACTAACCATTCTTACACTGGTAATTATAAATTTTTATAATTAAAATTGTTAAAACTTTATTATATTTTATATTATATATTATATTATTTTTTCAATTCAGAACTTTCAATTATTTCAAATTAGAATTTAAAGTATCTACTTAAATTATTTCAAAACTCATATCTGTAAAAAAAAATACTATCTAATTTTGTTTGTTTTTTATTTATAAATTCTAATTTTTCAACAATATTCATATATATTTTTAAATTTAATTAAATCTTCAAAACAAAAATCATTTAAATTTTGTTGTTTAAAAAACTTTCCATTTTTTTAAAGATTTAAAATCTTCTTTAATACTAATAGTAGATGTTTCTTTATTATCAGATTCATGTTAATGTTTTATAGTACAGAGTTATTTTCTTCTAATATTAATTTAATTATTTGATTACCTTATAAAAACTATGATATTTAAAATATACTTAAAATATATTTAAAATATATTCAAAATATATTTTATTAAATA
>CAJVPK010000374.1:0-36438 GCA_910592015.1 Diversispora eburnea | reverse complement strand
AAGATACATATAACTAGGTACTTTTTTTACTTCCATATATAGAATAAATTTTGCATAAATCTCAAAAAGTCGAAATATCTCAAAAATCCAAAATCAATTTTGAGATATACCTGCCATCCAAATTCAAAATCCAAATGCCAAAATCCCAAATTCTAAATCCCAAATTATGATTAGTATTTTTTGTCGAAATCCCAAATCCCAAATTCCAAATACTAGTAATTTGGAATTTTGGCATCCCAAATTCCAAATGATTTGGAATTTGGGCAACACGTATATTTTGGGAATATGTATAGTATAATTTATTTTATTAGAAGAAGAAGAACCATTGACAAGAAAAGAAAAAGATGATCAATGCTAAATTATTTAAAAAAATTAATAAGGAAGTTGAAGACCTATAAAAGGAAATGGTTGACATCCGAAAAAAAATTGAAAGTAATAAATTATGATATGAGATGTATGATCTAACTTTCGTTAATATAAATAATTTATTTATTTTCTTTACAAAAAAAAAAAAAATTGTCAATGAAATTGTGAACAAGATAATTTTAGAAACAATTTACCCAAGTGACGAAGTATTGAAAGTAATTACTACAAACTATGTTATTCAAAAATATCCAGAGTTTTTCGAAAATTGGAATGACAAATGCTGGATATTTTATTATGATTTAACTATTCAAAAAAAAATAAATTTTATTAAATTACATTATAATTTAAATATTCTAATAATTGACAAAAGATTTTGAATTATTCAAAGTTAATAGAAAGACATTGGTCAAGAAGGGGAGAACTATATCTTTGCAAATTAAAAAATCAATATTTGCAGTATTTTGAAATCTTTTGCGAATAACTATGAAGGCACCACCAAGCGAGATTAAAAACTGGAAGGAAAAACGTGTAGTTAAAGAATGTTATAAAAAGCTACACATAAGTATACCAGAAGATGAAAATGAAATCTGATGTGAAAAGACCATTCATGAAACATAGCCAGATGCTGAAAAAATATCTAAAGAACAAATAATATTTGCAATAGTATTATATAAAAATTTTTTAAATTCAAATAATGAAATTATAAAAAATGATAATAAATATTTAAGTAAAAAAATATGAAAAAATAAAATAGGTATTAAAAAACTCTGAAATTCTGTTATTTAAAATATTCTAATAATATATATAATTTGTATTAATAGAAAAAATAAAAAGAGGTGAAAAATTTGATTTAAGAGAATCAGAGTTTAGCAAAGAATCAGAGAATGAAGAAGAAGGAGAAGAAGAAAGAAAAAGAGAAAGAGGAGAGGAAAGAAAAGGTGAAAGAAGAGAGGAAAGAAGTGAAGAAAGAAGTGAAAAAAGAAAAAAAGTTGAAATTATATTTGAAAGACAAAACATAAATTAATTTTGAAATATTTAAAATTTTTTATTATAAATATGAATATTTTTAAAATAATTTTTATAAAAGATATATAATAAATAAAATATTGTAAAGATTTATAAAATTTAAAAATAATTTTACAAGATTATATTTGAAATTTTCATATATATTTATTAACAAAATATTTGTTATTTTTATCAAAACGAGGTATAATATGTACAATATTATCAATAGTTTCAATTGAAATTAGATTATATAAGTCTACTAATTTTAATAGAGAACAATAATAAATATAAAAATTGTTTTGAAATTTGAAATTGAACTATTGAATTAATGCAAAACTCAATGAAGGCTTTTTTTCAATTTTTATTTTTACTATTAATAAAATTTTACCGTAACATAATCTTTTGTCAAATTGATAGTTAGAAGATTTATTGAAATCCATCAAAATTACTATATTACTGAATCATGGTTTATTATGATATTTGTTAATTGCCCTTATTATTGATCTATTTTCTAAGGTCACCTTACCATATATAATAATATTATATTCCTCAGTATCATCAACTTTCAAAATATCTTTTAAAAAAGAATTAAAACATTTTAAAAACCTTTTAAAACCTTTAATTATATTGTCATTAATATTTGAATCATTTATTTTTTCATGAAAATATGTATCTGCTTCTGTTAATTTCGTTTCAAAAAGTTTTTTTGAAAAATTTAACATTTTTATTAACTTCGTTTTTATTTTTTATTTTTTTTCAATCATTCATATCATATCTTGCTGTTTCAACCTAAGATCGAAAAGTTACAAATTAATTAAGTTTATTTATATTATTTAAAATTAATAAAATATGTAACTTACCATTCTCATTATTTGATATTCCACATTTTTTTTATTGCTCATTTGATAAGAGATTTTAACAAAATCCTTATGTAAACTTTCATAGGTTTCCGTCGTGAACTCATTTATTGTACTAAACTGACAAATTGATTTAAAGATATGGTAAATCCATGAATGAAATTTTGAAAATTTTAAATTGAAATATGAATATAGTTTAAATATTTCAACAAATAATTTTGTCTATTTGAAAGTATACTTCTGAAAAAATAAAATTATTTAACATATAATTTGTAAAATTAAGATCTTAATTTTTAACAACATATCTGAAAATTTTCGAGATCACTTTTTGTAAATACTTCTGATCTGCTCATCATGTACATTTGGTTCTATTTTACATATATTTCTGATAATTTTTATTTTCAACAAAATCTTTAACATTATTTTTATTTTCTTTATATAAGTTATTTACTACAAATATCATTACTTTCATTAAAATTCAATATTCCTTTACAGTCATTCTAGAATATTTATGTTTTCAAAATTAAAAATTCAAAACCTAACCCTGGTTAATTTAAAATGATCCTAAAATTAAATTCCGAAATTCAAAATTAACCCCAAAATTATTATAAAAGATGAAAATATTTACGGGGGTTGAAATTATTATGAGAAACAAAATTTACTGTAATCCCGATTGAAATTAGTATTTCAACGGGAGATGAAATATTTGTGAAACTCCAAAATTATAGACCTATAAATTCTTTTTTTTTAAAAAAATAAAGCTTAGAGATTATGTAGGTGATCGTGAAATGGTGTAGGCTTTTTCTTTCTTTATTATTATTTTTTTAATAAAATAATTCACTACCTCTTAATTTATCCTTTTACCTTTCCTTAACTTACTTTTCTACTTCTTCTTAACTTATCTTTCCTCAGGATTGTACTCTTGAATTCGCAAAATAGCATAGGTAGGTTTTTTATTTCTTTTTTTATTATTTTTTTAATAAATATATTTACTTACCTTTTCTACCTCTTTTTAACTTACCTTTCTTTTGAATTGTGTTCTTGGACTCACGAAATGGTGCAGGTGATCGCAAAATGATGTGAATAATCTTTTTCTTTCTTTATTATTATTATTTTTTTAATAAACTAAATTCACTTATCTTTCTACCTTTTAACTTACTTTTCTATTTCTTCCTAATTTACTTTTCTACTTCTTCTTAACTTACCTTTCCTCTAAATTATGCTCTTGAGCTCGCAAAATGGTACAGACAATCACAAAACAGCATGAATAAGCTTTTTCTTTCTTTATTATTATTATTTTTTTTAATAAAATAAATTCACTTATCTTTCTACCTCTTAACTTACCTTTCAATCTCTTCTTAACTTACCTTTCCTTTGAATTGTGCTCTTGAACTCACGAAATGGTGCAGGTGATTACGAAATAGCATAAGTAATCTTTTTTTTTCTTTATTATTATTATTTTTTTAATAAAATAAATTCACTTACCTTTCTACCTCTTAACTTACTTTTTTACCTCTTTTTAACTTACCTTTCTTCTAAATTGTACTCTTGAGCTCGTGAAATATGTAGGCAATCGCGAAATGACGTGAGTAAGTTTTTTCTTTGTTATTATTATTTTTTTAATAAAATAAATTCACTTACTTTTCTATCTCTTAACTTATCTTTCTACCTCTTCTTAACTTACCTTTCCTCTGAATTGTGCTCTTGAGTTCGCAAAATGATGCAAGCGATCGTGAAATGGTGTGAGTAATCTTTTTCTTTCTTTATTATTATTATTTTTTTAATAAAATAAATTCACTTACCTTTCTATCTCTTAACTTACTTTTCTACCTCTTCTTAATTTACCTTTCTTCTAAATTATGCTCTTGGGCTCGCGAAATGGTACAGGCGATCGCGAAATGACGTGAGTAATCTTTTTCTTTCTTTATTATTATTTTTTTTTAATAAAATAAATTCACTTACCTTTCTACCCTTTTAACTTATCTTTCTATCTCTTCTTAACTTACCTTTCTACCTCTTCTTAACTTACCTTTCCTCTGAATTGTGCTCTTGAGCTTGCGAAATGGCGCAGGCGATCGCAAAACAGCGTGAGTAAGCTCTTTCTTTCTTTATTATTATTATTTTTTTAATAAAATAATTTCACTTATCTTTCTACCTTTTAACTTATCTTTCTATCTCTTCTTAACTTACCTTTCTACCTCTTCTTAACTTACCTTTCCTCAGGATTGTGCTCTTGGGCTCGCAAAATGGCGTGAGTAAACTTTTTCTTTCTTTATTATTATTATTTTTTTTAATAAAATAAATTCACTTACCTTTCTACCTCTTAACTTACCTTTCTATCTCTTCTTAACTTACCTTTCTATCTCTTTTAACTTATCTTTCCTCTGAATTGTGCTCTTAAGCTTGTGAAATGGCGCAGGTGATCGCAAAATGGCGTAAGTAATCTTTTTCTTTCTTTATTATTATTATTTTTTTTAATAAAATATCTTTCTACCTCTTAACTTACTTTTCTATCTCTTCTTAACTTACCTTTCTACTTCTTCTTAACTTACCTTTTTTCAGAATTGTGCTCTTGGGCTCACGAAATGGCGCAGACGATTGTGAAATGACATAGATAGGGTTTTTATTTCTTTTTATTATTATTATTTTTTTAATAAATATATTTAATTACCTTTCTACCTCTTCTTAACTTACCTTTCCTCGGAATTATTCTTTTAGGCTCGCGAAATAGTATAGATACTTACCCTTGCTTTGGAATCGTGATTGTAACTTGTAGTATGTATTAATATTATTTTTTTTAAAAAAAACAGATTTTTTAATAAAAATTTTTACTAATAATTTTAATTTTAATTTTAATTTTGACTTTTATTTTAATTTTGACTTTTATTTTTAATTTCGACCCCCATTTTAATTTCGACTTTTATTTTTAATTTTGACATTTATTTTAATTTCGACTTTTATTTTAATTTTGACTTTTATTTTAATTTCAACTCCCATTTTAATTTTGAATATCAAAATTTTGAAATGGTATTTTGGGGTCAATTTCGGGATATTTATATTTTGGGTTTCGGGTCCCAAAATAATTTTGTGTGCAAGTATATTCCAGATAGAAGATCTGAATCTAATAAAATTGAAACACAAAAAACAATCATAATACTATGTTATATAATAGTAAGATTACGAAACAAGTTTGCAAATGATCTTAAATTAAAGATTGAACTCTACTTATCAACTTCTGATACAACTTGAAATACAATTGATACATTGAATAATATTGAACTTTCAAAACATTATACAACTGTAAATAATTTTAAGCAAAAATTAGCAAACAAATATCTTATAAAAATTAGAGAATTTTTTAAAAAGCAAGTAAAACTATTAATAAATTTATTTTTTAATATTTTTATTAAAATTCAATATTAATTATAATTAGAATAATTACTTATATGTTTTTAACTTAAATAACTATTATAATATATATAAAAAATGAAGACCTGATACAGTAACTCTATTTACAGCAAAATATATAATAATTTATATTTGTAAATAAATTTTAGCTTATATTTCAATACTTATTATTTTCAATAATAAATTAATTCACAATTTAGCAAATATTGATACAAGTAATATTTGTTTTCAGTTAATATATGAATATTATGGAATATTTGATATTTCATATTTAAACTGTAAAAACAGTAACTTTTCAATAAAAAATTTAGTATAAAAACTTTAATTAAATAGAATTACTTATAGTTTATTGTTATGATAATATAATTGCAGAAAGAAAAAAGAAATGCTTAATAAAAGAAATTTGATTAATTGGATTACAAGAAAAAAATCTTTATTCAATGAATAATTATATTAATATACTTCAAATAATATTAGACATTAATAAGAATATTGAAATTTTACATAATAGAGTAACACCATTAATTACAAATTGGTTCAGGTTATACTTGCACAAAATTATTTTGAGATCCCGAAATTATAATTTCAAGAAAAAAAGTCAAAATAGTTTTTCATAGAAGATGAAATTATTTTACTTAAAATCTAAAATTTTTTAACTACTCAGATTTATTCTTTAATTAAAGATATATATAACTGGATACTTTTTTTACTTCTATATATAGAATAAATTTTACATAAATCTCAAAAAGTCAAAATATCTCAAAAATTCAAAATCAATTTTGGAAACATATATAGTTCAGGTAGTTATTTATTAAAAAAGCAATAACACATTTACACAAAACAAATTTATAATATTTAATATCAAGTAAAATTAATTTTTTTATTTCAATCTTGGAACTATTACATATTTGACTTAATAACAGAGAATATATTATATTAATTTATCATTTTTTTTTGAAAAACTTTTTTATTTCATATTTGATTCAAGAAAAATATTTGTAAGAAAATTAAAACCATGAAGAATTAATTTACTTTTGAATTTGGCTTATAATGAATATTGTAAAATTAGAGATATAATTATTTTAAATTTGAAAGTATTTGTAAAGATATTGAATATTATATGTTATTAGATTTACTTGATAATATTATACCTTGCACAATAGATATATATGTTATACTTTTTCATTTTGGATCTTTTAATGAATATATTAAGTCCATTTTTTAAATTTGAACTTTTGTATTATATTGAAAAAAGTATAATTACAATAAAACTCCATTAGCTTTTCTATCAGATATATTTTATTGAAAAGATATTAAACATTCTTTTGTAAAAGTAATCAAATTATTTTTAGTAAATTTTAATGATTACTATGTTGAAAATATATATAGTAAAATATAAGCACATATATCTTTAAATAGTAATACAGATAACATTATTCCTTAATTTATATAGCAGATAAATTTGCTTATTAGAATTATTTTTGATTATCTTTTATATTACTACATGTAATTCAGATTTTGTTAAATAACACATCTTCTATTATTAAACAAATATAAATATATAGTATATTTTTGATCATTCCATAATTTCACTTTCATTATTTTTCTAATAATTAACTAAAATTTTTACTTTACAAAAATAATATTAAAACTATATCCTTTGTGACTAGTTCAAATATATTATCCTCTTCAAGTTTACTTTCTATAGAAATTAGAAGGAAACGTCAATGACAAAAAAGAATATGTATACTTTTAATATCCTGATAATATTTTTCAGATGGTCTGAAATCTGATATTGAAAATAAGGAGGAAGAAGAAAAAGAGAAAGAAGAGGACACAAGAAATGTTTATAGAGGTAGATGCGGACTAGCAGTGTTGACCCTAGTTGTCAAATCTTACTATTATTATATTTTTAATTTATTCATTTATTATATTATTATTTTATTAGCATATATTAGCTTATAACCATATCTTATTAGTTTAATTTCATATTTTTATTAGTATATATTATAAGAAATTATTAGCGTAAATTATTTAGAAATTGGTACAACTATTAGGTATTACGACTGTAGATCTAAGTGTAATCAACAGTGTAATGAACAATGTAATGAACAGTGTAATCAATAGTGTATTCAATAGCGTAATCAATAGTGTAATAGATAACGCAGTTAATAGTGTATACATTAACATAATTATTAGTGTATACATTAGTGTAGTCTACAGTGTAATCTATTATAATTTCAATTATGTATATAAAGGGTCAAATTTCTCTTTGCTCAGTCCTCAGTTCGATAGCTAACTCTCAGTTCTTATTAATAAAATACTTTGTGATTTGCCTTATAAATAATACTCTTGTGGATTATTATTTATACCATTGTAATTTCTTAGTGAAATTCTGTATTATTTCTAAGCAGAATACTGAAACCCTTATTAATTATACCTTGCTTTGTGATCTTGGTATATTGTTTTAGTGTTATAATTCTTTACTTAGTGTTAGAAATTATTAGTTTAGTTTAGTTATATTCTTTGTGAATAGTTTAGTCAAACCCTTATAAAAATCTCATAGCTTTATTTCTTTTAAACAAATTCGCAACATTTAAATCTTTCAATCATCATACTTTTTAGTATATATTAGTTAGTAGTTTATTATATTTTAGTTTAGTTACAGTATCTCTAGCTAATAGTTAATTGTATCCCTTGAAGGTCGGATCACAGTCAACACTGTTTCTTTTGAAATAACCATTGGTTTTTGTATTATCTCAAATTTTTTATCATTAATTTCTAATTTGTCTTTACTAATATTTTCATTTTCATTTTCATTAAGTTCATCGTTAGAATCAAAATATGAGCTGATATTATTTGAATCTTTATTGTAATCTTTATTTATTAGATGGTCAAATAATTTTTTGTTATATTGAAATAGTTTTTTATTTTTAAAAGTTTCAGTGAGGCTTTGCTTCAAATTTATTAACTAAAAAAAGAGAAAGTCTCCTACATTAATATTACATAATATAAGATACACAACTTATTCTAGTAACTAACGAAAAGATGAGACTCAGACTAATTCGAATTGTCAATCCCAAGATTAACACGAAACACGTCTGCAACCTACCGCTAGTGTTTTTTATTTTTAATAATTTTTTTTGATTTCATCATATTCAAAGTCTTCAGGATTAGGTTTTAAAATTTCATTATCATTATTTAACATGCAATAGTTAAAATATTTAAAAATTAATTAAGATTTTTTAAATTTTTACTCTTTATAAAAATTGTTTATTAACAAATAAAGAAGAAAATATATATATTACATGAAAACGAATTATTTATTTTTTGTTGAAACAAGTTATTGAAATTAAAAGAAATAAAATTTTTATAATTTTGACTATTATTCCATTTCAACATTAGTGTTATTAATACTATACATGTTCCCAAAATTGATTTTGAATTTTTGAGATATTTCGACTTTTTGAGATTTATGCAAAATCTATTCTATATATGGAAGTAAAAAAAGTACCTAGTTATATGTATCTTTAATCAAAGAATAAATCTGGGTGGTCAAAAAATTTCGGGTTTTAAGTAAAATAATTTCGTCTTCTATGAAAAACTATTTTGACTTTTTTCTCTAAAATTACAATTTCGGGATCCCAAAATAATTTTGCGTGCAAGTATAATTAATACAGATTTATTGAAATGGTATAGTTATTGAACCTTCTGATTATACTAAACTGTCAAAGTAAACCTTCCTTCAGACTATATATAATTAATATATTAAAAATTATATATTGTTTTATTTAAGGACATTTTTATAAAGAATCAATAAATTCAGATAAAAATAGTATTAGCAAGAGTAAAGTCATTATATTTCGAATTTTTTTTATATGAAATTGAGATCTGCAAGAAGTTACACAACAATAATTAAAAAAAGTCACACAGATTAAACCTGACATTTTCACTAATTAATATATATATATATAAATAAAAGATACTGATAGATACCTGATAGAGGGAAGGCTGTTCAGCAGGACCTTAACAAGCTGATGATAGCTGTTGTTATCAGGTAGTAAGTTATAGATATGTTTCATGTCTATTCTAGGATAAACAATTCAAATTGATCTGAATCTCATCTTTTGATAATTATTAGAATAAGTTGTGTATTTTATATTATGTGATAATAATGTAAAAGATTTTCTCTTTTTTTAGTTAATAAATTTGAGGTAAGGTCTTGTTGAAATTTTTTTTAAAAAAAAAGATATCTGATAGAGGGAAAAAAACTATTCAATATATAGAGATATACTGTGCCTGATATATAGGGATATACTATAGCCAATTTATAAAAGATATGTACTTAATAAAAAAAAATAAATAAAATTGGGTGTTCGATATATGAATGATGAATTTGAATAAAATGTCAAAATATTAATGTCCAATATGAAACTGATATGGGTTCAATAAGTACCCGAACTTCTACATTTCAACCTTATCAATCGGGTATCTGATATATTACATAATTATTAATATTGGACACCTATTGTATACCTATTGGATTCCTGATGAGCATACGATAGGTGTCCAATATTCTCTATTTCAGTCAGTAAAGCTTATTTAATTGATATGCCAATTATTTTATTTATTTTTATTTATATAAAAATATTTATAAATTTAATAATTTAATAGACGAATGAAATTATAATGAACTAAAAGATACATTTCAAAGATTAAAAAAATATCCTTATAAACTATCATCATTAAAACTATTATCAGAAAAAACATCACTATTTTTATTAAACTATTTTTAAGAAATATTGTATATAAAAATCAAGGAAAAGGAACATTACATAAAAAAAGAAAAAAAGTAGAGTATAAATTAGCTACCTTAGGAGAAAGATATCTTCTAACAAGATATAGCACTAGCAAACTCCTATCACAAGATACTTGTGATCACTGTAATAAAAAACTTAATAATATGAAGTATTAATATATGGTCATGGTTATCATTATGAATATTATCAGATTCTTGAGTATGGATGTCATTACTGTGAAGAATATTACAAGCGCGGAATTTATAGCAATGTAAAATCATTTTTAGAAAGGTTAGAAAAAGGTCTTAATATCTTTACTCCTGAAGAAAATGAAAGTGAAGAGGTTTTAGTTGAAGAGAATTAGGTAATAGAAGAGATAGAAATAAATAGAAGTCAAGAAGTACATAATAAGCTTTTAGAAGCACTTAACTGCATTAACACTGTATATGGATTTTATAATTATTTGAAAGGTTCGAAATTAATTAAAAAATTTAATAATAATAATATAATAATAATAATATAATAATAATAACATAATAATAATAAATAAATAAATATTACTTGTATTAGAGTAGTCTTTTTTAATATACTATCATAAAAATACCCTTCTAAGTAAACTTATCTAAATAAAAGAAATGAAGAAATAGCTTCGAAGAATATAATTATAAAATTTTATCATTTATTAATTAGTTGTTTTTGCGACTAGTCATATGTGCGACGATTTTTCAATTGAACCCTATTGTAAAACTAATATAAATATTTGTGTAACCCCGATGATCAAAATCTAGAACGATCGTCCAGTATCCACAGTATCCGCAGTATCCGCAGTAATTTTTTTTGTAACACAAACACCTGATCGGACCATTTCGAAAATAGTATAAGTTACCCTTTTCTCACCATAACATTTCCATTTCACATTTACCTCAAAAGACACAAAACACTATGTTATTATTGTATTTTTGATATTTTATTATTATGCGCAGTATAAGTATTTACTAAAACTATAAACCAATTTTTTAAATATTTAAATATTTTTAAATCCTTAAATTCAATAACCGATAACGTATAGCATTTTTTTAAGTATTTTATTCAATATGCAATCCACATATTCTTCTCCACCTAATTTTACCACAAACGATGACCTCCAAATCTATTGTTATTGTAATAAATTAGTTAATAAAAAAGTTGCCGGGATGAACGCTAAAAATCCTGGAAGAGCTTATTATGCATGTTGTAACGATAGACATAGACAATGTTCATTTTTTCAGTGGGAAAGTGAAATTACAATTTCGGAAAATTTAGGACGCTACAGAAATGATGATAACCGAAGAAATCTTAATAATACTTATCAACATCAACAACAACAACAACAACAACAACCACCACCTCAACAAAGGTTCACTAATGGAACTAATGGAACGTTTGGTACAACTTATATTCCTACACCGAACTCATTTCCAACCTTTTCTACATTAAATGATAATATTCATAACACACCTACCAGAATATCTAATAACAGTCCTCCAATTTATAATTCATCGATTCATTTATCTTCCCCTACAAATTCATTTCCTTCATGTAGTACTTCAAATAAACCAAAAAGTAATACATACGAAACAATTGATAATATTCATAGTATTAACAGTAAACTAGAACAACAACTTAAAGCCCAAAAAAAACGAGTCGCTTTTTTACTCAGTGAACGAAAAAATTTCGAGGACGAGAATGCGGAATTAAAAAGTCATATTCAGTCCTTAGAATATGAGAATAATCAAATGATTTCACAAATTGGACTATCAATTTCCAATAGCAACAATGGCGAAATCGAAGAGTTAAATCAACAAATAAAAGATTTAAAAAGTCAAAATGCTGAATTACAATTGAATCTTGAAAGTATTAAAAACGATCTTACAAAAGATCAAGAAATTGAATCTTTGAAACGACAAATCCAATTATTGGAAAGTAATAAAAATTCATTGGCAAATAGTACAGAAGAAGTGATTAAACTTAGAAATAAATTGGAATTGAGTAACAAAAAAATCACTAATTATGAACGTGAAATAGAAAAATTGATAAAGTCAAATAAAGACAAAGAACTGGAATTAGAGAAACAAAGAAAAAATTCGGATGAAGACATATTACGTCAAATTGAAGAATTAAAAGATAATTATAAAAATCTCGAAAAACATAATTTAAATTTATCAGAAACCAATAAAATATTGGTTTCTTCCTTCCAGGGACAGAAAAGTGAAAACAAATTTGTGTCATCACTTGAGATTGATGATCTTAAATATAAAATGGAAAGATTAAAAATTGAAAACGAAAATTTAAAACAAGAACCCGAAATTTTAAAGCAAGAAAAAGAATTTTTAGAAAAAAAAGTAAAAGCATTGGAAGAAGATTTGGAGGAGAGTAAAAAAGGGTAAAAAAAAGTAATAGGGTACACAAATTTGGGTATTTTGATTTCATAAATAGATATATTTTATTGTGTTTTTTTTTTTAATAAGAAAATTGTATCATAAATTCTTTAATATTATTATTTGTAATAAAAAAAGATATAATAACAAATTATTACACAAAATTCTGTTCTTTAAATATAACTCAACCCTAAAAATGGTATCAAAATTTTTAAATCATAAATATTATTCTTATTAATTATATTTTGTTCTTACCCTTTTCCTCCAAAACCATTCAGCACGTACCTGCTCTTTCACTTTATCTATATCTATATCACCTAAAGCTTTAGGAAATTTGTCTAAATTCAAAATTTTCATTTTGCATTATTTCATATAATGCTTGATACGTGTCTATAATATGTTTCTATTAATTAAATAATGTAAATAATGCAAATAATAAATAATAATAAGAAAAAGTAAAAGAAATTAATTACCTGCATTGACTTTAACAATACGTTTTCAGTTTTACGATCATCCAAGTATTCTGACATTTTAGGAATTAATTTAAAAATAAGTTATCAGGCTATGCAAATTTTTGATTCTTTAACAAATTTTGATTATGAATTGCCTTGAGATTATTTCTTAATCTAAAAGCTGATACCTAAATAATAGAAGAAACGGATAAATATTTATATATATAAGTTGCATTGATTAATATCATGACTTTCACTAAAAAAAGAGGACACAGGTTTAATTGCTGCTTTTGAACTATCAAAAATGAAATCTTCATATATGCGCTTAAATTCTTTATTTACTTCGTAAATAATAATTTTTTTTTTTTAGATAAATAAATAAATTCATATTACACAAGGATAGCAAAATAATAATAATTTATGTAAACACCTTTTTAGTTATAATATACTTACGGATAATAATGAATGTCCTGAACAATATCATCAAAATTTGAAGGTTGTTATGCACTAAAAAAAAATAGGGAAGAGCATTAATTTTAAACTGAGGAATATAAATTCAAAGATATAAAAATTTTTTAATAAAAACTAAACACACATTAAATACTGATAAAGCTTTGAGGTATAATGTAGTGTTGGAAACCGACCTGAATTGTTTTCATCAATTTCTTTAACATTCGTTAGTAATGTTGGAGAATTAGAAATCTCAGATTCAACATCATCGTTATCTTGATAAACTTCCAATATCATAGATGATGAAGGTGAACTTGGTACTTTAGTTTTTATATCAACAGTTAGTTCAATTTCTTCTACAAATTATTTGATATATTAATTATATATTAAATAAAAATATTAAACAAATTTATAAATTTACATAAACTAACTTTTCAATTATTTTTCAATTTATCTGGGTAATCCAAATCGATTGGTTGTGTATTTTGCTGCGAATATAAGTTTGCACACGGAAAACAAGTCTTTGTAGAACATTACGTATTAAGTGACTTAATTGTAGACCTTGAATTTGACCTTCTTTTTCGTTAGTATAAAAATAATATTTAAATAAATTTATTTAATTTAATTTCTTTAATATAATATAAATTTAAAATATATTAGAATTACGCAAACCATTTATATTATTCAAATCGCAATTGATATGATTTATAAGTATTAAACAAGGTCTCAATTTTCGCTTTGCGGATTATACATAATCGTACATATAACTGAATAACAAATCTAAATTTCCGCTACATTACAAAAAAAAATAATAATATAAATACATTAAATAAATATCAAAAATAATTAATCAATTGTATCTTTAGAATAGTATTGATAATTCAACATACGATAAATCATCATCACCAGAATCATAAAATAAAGAATATTCATCTAAGCAAAGATTAACATATAATCATTATAATCATATCCATTCTTTTCCTAAAATTTTAATAATTTAAATAACTTTTTAATTCAAAAACAATGTACACAAGTTTCATAAAGACTATATTTAAATAAAACTTACAAATGATAAAATATCTCGTTCACCGGATCCCAAATTCCATAATTTTTGAATATATTGTTGTACAGAAAATATGCATAGTAGCAACATGTAATAATGAATTATATATATAATAATTAAATTATAATATTATAATTAATTAAAAGAGAATTAAATTAAAAAAATTGGTTTCTGTCAAAGAATAGTGAGAACCAGAGATATACACCAATTATCAAGTACATACTCTGGGCATAAAGGACATCGCTTTTCAATTTCTCGCATCAATCCTATTAATTTTGGAGCCAAATTTATGTAAAATAAGGCTGTTTCTGTTGTAGTATTCAGTGTCTATTATATGAAAAATTTCAATTATAAAAATTCAAGAAATTATGCAAAAATTTCAATTATAAAAAACTCATACCTGATTAATCTTTTTTACTAATTTTTACACAAAGGCCTTTAATTGTACCAATAAAGTGCACTTTTATTAAATTCATTCCTTGAGTCATGTAATTTTTAAATTTCATAAGATAAAGTTCTGAATCTCTATATATAAGCTAAAAATAAATTTTCTATAAAAAAAAACCTATATTTAACTTACATTACTTTTATACATTCATCCAATTTTGCTGAAATGGAAATAAAATTTGGTTGTTCACATATATTATCTATTTGTGAGTTAAATAATTTTGAAGTGGATTCTAGTTCATTATAATAGATTTAAAAGCCATCGCATTTGCCAAAGATGTCAAATTGTTCTATAAAAGGATATTAAAAAAAAGATTTATTTAAGTAATAAATAAATAATAAATGAAATAATAAATGAAAAATAATAAATGAAATAATAAATAAATAATAAATAAAATAATAAATGAAATAATTACCTTTTCTTCCAATAATTTCTCACAAGTTGTTTGCATAACCTTGGTCCTTTCTTCACCAAATTTGAAATTACCATCTAAATCATTAAATAATTTTACAGTGTTATCTATTTGCTCTAAAAATGTATTACATGCTTGTCTATATAGAGTGACCACCTCAAGAAAGTTATTTATTGATATATTGATTTATTAATATTGAACTCCTTTCATTAGTTGACTTAATCAATTTATTTAACTTAATTAGCTAATTTTTTAACCAATGTACTTATGTAATTTTAGCTTTAGCTAACTAAGTCAATTTTAAAATATAAGCTTAGCAAAGTTGATTTTTTTAAATCAACTTAGAATACTAGATATCATTAATTAAGAAACTGATCAGAAAAAAATAAATCAATTTATTAATTAATTTTGATTTTTTTATACAAATCAAATAGTCTTAGTAAAATCTTTTATATTTCACCTTGTAATTTTGTCCATTTGATCCTAAACCTTTTAAACTCTTTAGCCTGAATTATTATTTCAACTTTCTAAAAATATCATCACAATTGAATTAATTGAATTGCCACCTTTTCCATTACCTTTTTTTGAATTACAACAGGTATTATTATTTTTTTACCAATATATCAGAAATACTATCTTGATATTTTGACTAGATTTTTTGGTATCTAGTAAGTATTATTTGTGAGTATAGAAATTTGAGAATATATTGTTTGTATATTCTTTGCCATTAATATCTATAGCATCACCAAATGAACCTTTAATTTCACTATTTTACTGGGCAGATATTTAGTATTGGCACTATATTATTGATTTTCTATGATGAAATATTTTATGTAAAAATTTTAAAATGTCTTGATATTTCTTTAATTTTATTGTAAATGCGATGACACACCTTAACTGTATCCGCATTAAATACCTATAATAAAAAAATCACAAGCCGGGTATTTAAAGCTAGTAAAAGGTTTTAGTCGTGAAATGGACAAGGGCCAATGATAAAATTCAAAAGTTTAACTCATCAAAGCGACTTCCAGTTTGAAAAGGATATTTTTCTTGCTGAATTTGGGTAATACAATGTTACACGAAACTAAAATTTGAAGTTTGTTATAAAACTCTCGACTTTTCATCATAGATCAACATTAGAATTCTTCTTTGATCAAGAATTACTTTATTTGTACGGTCATTTTTTACTTTTAAATTTTCAAAATATGACTCAAACTGGAAACAAAGACACAAAACTTAACTTTTCAGAGAACGAAGTGGTCTTGTGTTTTCATGGACCATTACTTTACGAAGCCAAGGTATGGTTTGAAATTTATTATCTAAGGATTTAGAAAGAAGTACACGTGAAAACTTTATAATTTTTCCAAAAATTCAGATACTTAAAGCCGAGAATTGGGGTTCTAATGATTCTGGATCTGGAGATAAGGGACCACACTATTTTGTGCATTATAAAGGCTGGAAAAAAACGTATGCGAATTATTCAAATTTAATAAATTTTTATGAATAAATAAATAAATAAATAAATAAATAAATATATATATTCTATGATCTTATACTAAATAAACATTAATAATATATAGCTGGGATGAATGGGTCCCAGAGGAAAGGGTTGTTAAACATAATGAAGCAAATTTAGCACGACAAAAGCAGCTAAAAGAAACCTTCTCCAATAAGAAAAAAAAGCCGGCTTTAAATAAAGAACGATCGATTACGGAAATAGACGAGATCTCTTCCACAAATAAACGGCAGAAAATTGGTACTACACAAGAGATGAAAAAAAATGTACAATCAAAGCGAACAATTTCCGCGCAAGATCATCAAAATGACACACAAGATCGACAACAGAGTTCTAATGATGAAATACAAGAAGGAGGTGCTTCCGCTGAACAAAATGAGGAACACCAATTTGAAGATTCAATCAAACATGACGAAGAAATGAAAGATGACAAAGAAGAATTGAAAGGAATAGATGAAAATAATAACGATAACGTAAATGACGGTCAAAGTCAGCAACGCTCAAAGAAACGATCTCGAATGGAGGAAGAAGAAGAGGAGGTTAGAATATTTATTTTATATATTTTTAAATATATTATAATATACATTGACATTTGCTTAATCGTATTTCGTTTTTTTTTTAAGGAGGATGAATATATGAATCGACTTGAGATTAAGATTTCAATACCTGAATCACTCAAGTGTAGATTGATTGATGATTGGGAGAATGTTACAAAGAGTCATTCGGTATAAATAATCAAAATAATCAAAATAATCAAAATAATCAAAATAATCAAGTTATAAGATTTATTAACTTGTATTTTTTTTTATATCATAGTTGCTGAAACTTCCTCGAACACCAAATGTTATAGATATTTTAAATCACTATGTGGAATATAAACGAAAAATTTTGTTACCAAATACAAATATTTCATCATCATCATCATCATCGTCATCATCAAAGATCGAAAAGTAAAATCTTTAAATTTTTTATTTATTGATATATTTTTTGAATAAATACCGACATTATTTCTTTTTTTTTTTTGTTTCTCTAATAGAGGAGATATTTATACAGAAGTTGCAAATGGTCTCCAAATTTATTTTGAAAAGACACTTGGTAATATTCTCTTATACAGCACTGAACGACAACAATACGTTGATATTCGCAAACAATACATAGAAAAGGAGAATGCAGAAATTTATGGTGCAGAACATTTGTTGAGACTTTTTGGTATGATGGCAAAAATATAATATAAAATATATTGATAATTATTAAACATCGAATTTTAATAAAATTATTAATTTTACGAAATTAGTCGAACTTCCTCGATTACTTGCTCATTCCCATCTAGATAAAACCGCCACCGAAACTCTCGAAGAACATCTGGAAGATTTCTTAAAGTATGTTAAACTAAGTCAAAATCAAAATAAGGGTTAAGTTTTATATTAGAAAATATTTTTTATTAACTTTTTTTTTTTTTTTTGAAATATCATTCGCATAAAGGTTCTTACAAAAGAAGGAAGAACAATATTTTGTCAATGAATATGATCGAAATGGTATGCCACCTGCAAGAAAACAAAAGACAAGCAACGAGAAAAAGCCATGTGGATATAATAATGCTAATAATAATTCCGAGGGTAAATTAGATAGATATATATATATATCTCTTTACTTTATAAAGATGATGATTAATATAGTTTCATTCGTAATCCACTTAATTAATTACATTTTTAATTTTAGGATGGGTTTGTGGTAATTGCGGAACTTCCAATACTCCAGGATGGAGAGCAGGAGAGACTCCGGATCAAAAGTTATGCAATGGTAAATATTCATGTCACATAATCATAATTAATGTTTTTAATTTAATTGTTTCTTATAATATAATTAAACATTTTCTTTCTCATTAAATTTAGCATGCGGACTTTATTATGCCAAATATAAATCGCATCGTCCGTCAAGTTTGTGGAATAGTCAACGAGGAAAAGCGTCATGATCTCTATGCATTGTATATTTTATATATTTTAACAATGATTTTCTTTCGTATTAACAAAAAAAAAACCCAAATCTTTAAAATTAGACATAATACACATAATTACGCTATTAATTTTTTTTTTTAAAAAAAAGCATTGGTTTAATTAAGCATTTCTTAAACTGTCATATGCAATTTTTTTTTTAAAAAAATGCATTATTTTTAAAATTTCTTAAGTTGTCGAATACGATTTTTTTTTCTCTTTACAAATAATTTTCGTGATTTTATATTAAAAGATTAAATTGTATATAAATAAAATATTATTGCATGGGAAATTTTTAATAGTCATTGCAATTAATAACAAAAATAACGAAATTTTATTTTTTATTTTTATTTTTAGAAGCTAAAATTTCTATAAATATTTTTTTTATTTGATTTTTCGTAAAAAGTAAATTCAATCATGTCCACAGTTTTAGGGTATGATCTGCACCCGAAGATATTATCCATGGTTGTGTAGGATGAAATTCGCAATGTAAAATACCTGAATATATATTTAAAATTAAAATTCAAATAAATTGATTATTCAGAAATATTACATTAATTTTGAAAACATTAATAAAACAAAAGACTTACCTAAATCTTCTACTATTTTATGTCCTCCTTTCAATACTTTTACTGGTACAATTAAAGGATTCTGTAATAAATCATTATAAACCATACCATGAAAGACGTGTATAAACCCTTCATCGCTACAAGAAGCAAAGATTGGTAGGTGTTTGTGAAATACAACATTTCGAATTGCCTTTGTATGATAACTATTATTATTATTATTAAAGTATTAATTAATATCAATTTAATGGGTGAATTATTCATAACAAATGTAAAAAAAAAAGGAAAAATTATCGAACCGTAAAGTTTTATATGGTTTTGAGGAAAGGTCCAAATCAAACCAACATAATCGTTTATCGTAACTTCCAATGATTATATTGTCACCTAGAATTTTTTTTAATTAATTTAATTAATTTGATTAATCACAAAATATTACAAAGGCAATCAACAATTTAAAAAAAGATACCCATTGGATGAACGTCTAAACTTGAAATCCATTTAACACCGGATTGTAACGTTTTAATTAATTCTTGTCTCATCAAGTTATATACACGTACAAATCTTTGAGTCTGCAAAATCGGACAGAACAGAACAACAAATTAACATCAATGGAACATCCAAATGAACATTGGATAAAAATTAAATGGAAAATATAATAAAATTCGTCTTCTACATACTGCAACAAAAAATAATGGCTTTATAGGATGGAACATAACGTTTTGAACCAATCCATGAGTCTTACGGAAAGGTTGTTGAGTTTGATGTTTTGAAAGTTGATGAATCAATATTGATTGATTACCGGCTTTATAATAAAAATAATAAAAATAGAAAAATAATTTTAATTCATTTTTTATTTATTTTTTTTTTTTAATTTGTAGAATAAAGTGAAATAACATAAAAAATATTCAATTACCATCCGAAGATATAGTAGAAAAATAATCCCCTCTGCGATGCCAGTTAATATTTTTAACGGTCTAACGTAAAGAAAATACCGAAAGTACTAGAGTATTAGTTATATAATCTTTAATGTCATTAAGTTAATGTGGGAATTATTAAATTATTTACCTTTTTATGCAAGTGTACTAAAACAACAAGAAATCCTTGTGATTTTTGATCTTCTGTTGGTTTCCGCCATTCCACTAATTTCAATTTTTTTTCTAAAAAACATTTACATTTCACAAAAGTCATTTGAATAAAAATCAGTTATCACCATAAATAAAAAAAAATAAATAATATTCTAAAATTCATTCGTTTTTTTTTTTTTTTGAAATACCGTTTTGTTCAGTGTTGGTGAATCCTAACGTGACAAATTGAACAGTAGAATCTATAGTTTGTGCATCTGAAAAGTCCATTGGAGATATAACAAACACTTTGTTTAAACTAATAAAGATTTTTATATTTTTTTATATTTTTTAATAATAAATTTACGTATGTTAAATTTTATATTCTTATTATTAAAAAAGAATTATGAAAAATCTCACCAAGAGACCGCAAATGCACATATATCTTTGTCTGGACACCAAGCTACTGAATGTATTATTTCTTCAAATTCCCATATCTTAACACAACGACCGGTTGTAATTTCCCACATCCTTACAGTTTTATCGTCAGAACCTGATACCATCCATAATCCCATAGGATCAATAGATAGTTTACGTACACGACCGGAATGACCATCATATGAAAGTGTGAGTGAAGTAGGGAATGGTTGAAGATCTTTAGGATTGGGTAATTTTGGAATAAGTGATTCTGGATCAATGTTAAGCTAATATTATATATATTTATTTATTTATATATTTATATTTAAATATTATAAAAAAAAAAATTATTATTATGGATGGATTGAATAATTAAGATATTTAATTTATAATTAAATTTATTTGAACCTTATTTCTTCGTATACGTGGAGCCATGTATAAATCAAGGCACCTATTAAATCTTTCTTGAATGAAACGATCATACGCGGGTACAGTTCTGAGAGATGGGTATCTATAATAAATAAATTAATTATTATTATTATTATTATTATTATTATAATTATTATATTATATATATATATATATATATATATATATTAAATATATAATATATATATAATAAATATAATTAATATAATAAAAATTAATTATAATTTATACTTTTTGGGTAAATAATTTTTTTCCCTATCATCAGGATCCATATTTTCCCATTCTATCTTCTCTTGTTCATTCGGTAAATATTCTTCTGGGGGATTATAACTTTCATCGTGTTCAGGTAATTTCATCTTTGGAGCTTGTAGGTTCATAACATGATCTTTATGAGGTTGATCATTATCAGACCAAAGATTGTAAAATTGAGGTTTTTGTACTTGTGATTTTCCGGGAACAATATGTCCTTGTCGAATGGCATGAACTAATTTCATGATCTATTCAAAATATTAACAATTATCCCTAGATGCTTAATTAAATGTCAAACTAAAAAAATGTTTAATTAAATATGAATTAGATGTTAAACTTACGCGTTTCGCTTCCCATTTTGAAGGAACAAATCGTCTTTTTGGTTCAGGTGCAGCTGAAAGTGGCATTACTTCTGGTTTACTGGTAAACCACTCAACTGTTGGTTCATATGGATCATAATTGGGATCAGGAAATTCACCTAATTGGATCCTACGTATAATTTCCAATTCTTCATCTGTTAATCTAACATTTTGTTGTAGAGAATTATCTTTTACGGACATCCTATAAAACATAATTAATTATTTAATTAAAAAAATAATAAATAATATTTTATCATTTTATTAATTTTATTAAATTATTTATAACTTACCAGGAATCAGGATCTTCCATACTATCCAAAAATTTATCCAATTCATCTCCTTTTGCAGGTTTCAATATCCTTTTCCCATTAATATTATATCCAATGTGTGGGTAATCATTATACCATTCCATAGGAATGTTACCCACTGTATTAATTGGCTAATTATCAAACATTATAAATTTTAAAGTTCAAAATTATATTGTTAAAAATAATTTCTAAATATTATTCAGTTAAACAGTTTTAAAATCTTCAAATTTCGCATACGTCTTCAATTGATGTATCACTATCATAAATCGGATCAATTTCCGGTAAAATTTCTCTCGGATAACCGTTAGCCCCGATAACGTATTGTTCTTGGATCTTTCTGAATCAATATTCAACCTTTATAATTAGAGATTTTATTGAAAAAATACATTTTGAAATATCCATTATATAAATCCATTATATGGAAGGTAACAAACCCTTCTTTAGAGTTAAGTTCATCATTGATTTCATTATCTTCAGAAATCACTTAAAAAAAAAATTTTTTTTTTTTTTTTTAAAAAAAATATTATTATAACATTTTTTCACAAAAGTTAATTTCTTTTTTTTTACCGACTTTTCCACCCCGATTTTTTCTCTATAGATAGATCAGAGCTTTCAATATCAGAAGGCATGTTAAAAAGGAAACGATAAATGGTATAATGGTGCAGCCGTCACGCGGATGATGAATGATGATAAATGATAATGAACAATTCGAAAGATTAAATAAACCTCATTTTTATGAATTTGTGTTGTAACACACGCTTTTACTTGTGGTTTTATTGTGTAACTTCTATAATAATGTTTGTGTTACGTTTTAGTCGTGTTTGCCCAAATAAGTAAAATGAATAATTTTACCGTACCAATCATTAATAAATTTCATCGTTCTCTTATCTTAAACAAAGAATGAAAATTTCTTAAGAGTTGTTACAAAACCGTATTGTTTTTTTTTACCGCGTTATTATCTAATTATCGTAATTATCGGGAAATATGCTATTTATTTCCTAGAATAGAAATAATCCAAACTGGTGTTACATAAAATATAAAATCCTAAATTTTTTTTAATGTATAAAAAAAAAAGTATATAAAAAAAAAATTGAATGCTACTGTAAATGAAAATGTTATAAATGTTTAAATCCCCTGTTCAAAATTATTTCTTTACCCCAAATTTTTTTTTTTTTTTTACCTTAGAAATATATATCTTTTTGTTGCGCAATTAAATATTATAAACCTTATTCCTTTTCATCCACCGTACATTCTTTTATTTTTTCCTTTTTACAATATTTTTCGACTAATTTAAATTTTTTTTGTGAAGATAAAATTTTCACTACAAATTCATTCCTATCATTTCTACATATAACTTAAAAATGTCTAAAGCACAATTTTTAAGGGAATATAAACTTGTAGTTGTTGGTGGTGGTGGTACGTTTATTTTATTAAGATCTTATTTCTTTTTACATCTCGCGAAATTTTCAAGTTTGAAAAATTATATTGAATAATGTTTCATGAATAGTTTAGATGAAGAATGTCATAACTATCTTACAATTTGGAATAATTTATATAATTTATTAACTTAAAGAAAAATTTGTTCTTAAATTTCTCTAAAAAAATTTAAAACTTCTTTTTTTTCTCAAACGTTATATTGAAATATATTACTTTATTCTTTTTTTATGTTGGAATTTTTTTTTTTTTAGGTGTAGGTAAATCTGCACTTACAATTCAATTTATCCAAGCACACTTTGTTGATGAATATGATCCCACTATTGAAGGTAGCGTATAAAGCATTGAGATAGAAATAGAAGAGTTTCGGAATTCATAGCATTATTATCTATAAATATTTTTCATTTGGCCGGGTAATGTTAAACATTTCTGCGGTGCCATGTGATTTAGATATATGTTTAACATCAAATGTTAATAAAAAAGAAAATAATAATTTTTATTATAAATTTAGATTCGTATCGTAAACAATGTGTGATTGATGATGAAGTGGCTTTATTAGATGTGTTGGATACCGCTGGTCAAGAAGAATATAGGTTAACTATTATAATTAATTATTGATGATTATATTGAATAAAAAGTAATAATAATAATAATAATAATAATAATAATAATAATAAATTTTTAATTTTAATCTTAGTGCAATGCGCGAACAATATATGCGTACAGGGGAAGGATTCCTTTTAGTTTATTCCATTACATCTCGCAATTCCTTTGATGAAATTTCCACCTTCCATCAACAAATTCTCAGAGTCAAAGATAAGGATTATTTCCCCATAATCATGGTAGCCAATAAATGTGATTTAGAAATGGAAAGACAAGTTTCTGGACATGGTTTGTACAAATATTTATTTTTATATATATATATATATATATATTTTAGATATTTATGATATTTATATTGAAACCTTTATCTTTTTTGATTATATAATTATTTTTATTTTATTATTTTTTATTTTATTTTATTTATTATTTATTATTTCAGAGGGACGAGAACTTGCTAAACATTTCAGTTGCAGATTCATTGAAACATCCGCTAAGCAACGCATTAATGTGGACGAAGCATTCTACAATCTTGTTCGTGAAATTCGACGATATAACAAGGAACAGCAATTTGGTGGGCGAAATCAATCAAATGGGTCAGGAGGTGGAAATGAGTTTACAAGCGATAGAAGTGATGATGGCGGTTGTTGTTGCGTCGTCTTGTAAAAATAAAAAATATTTATTTATATATTATATTAGATACAAAAAATCGAAAGGATAAAAAAAAGTTTTTAAAAAATTATTCCCTCTTCCATCCATATATTTATATATCAATTCGAAAACATTAACATTTTTCTCAAAAAAAATACTGGCATTTCATAAGTCATTCTCTCACTATTCATTAAGAAAGAATGGAATAGGTAATGTATGTAGATGTTTTGATAGATAATACTCTTTCTTCTTTCTTTATTGTACTTTTTTTTTTGTTATTATCATTATTATTATTATTATTATTACGACTATTTAGAACCACCCATTTTAATTTTTTTTTAAAAAAATCCTTCAAAATAGGGTAGTTATTTCACTTTGGGCTTTTGGTCCCGAAATGATTTTATTTGTACCCCCTCCCCTCTTCCCCCTAGTTTGATATTTTTACATAATATTGTTTCTTGCACTTTTATTGACTCCTATCTTGAAAATCTAATTAATCTAATTCTACCTTTATCGTCATTGCTCATTAATAATTATTTTATTAAAGGAAAAGTGAAGAATTCTCAGGAAAGGTTTATAATAAGAATGCAAGAGCTAGGCTCGTCATTTGTTATAATTTATATTTTTAATATATTATAATTTTGTTAATATTTAATTAAATTTTTATATTATTAATTATTTTATCAATTATCATAATAATTTATTATAACAGATAAGAACTAATGAACTTGTGATATTTCCAATTTTAGGGATAATGTTTTATTTTATGATAATGAAAAATAATTATGATATAACCAAAAAGGATTAGTTTTATTGTAATCTTTAATTCCTTTTTTCTTTCTCGAACGACACAGATATTTGATGATCTATGCGGGTAATCAAATTTGTTTATTGTGCATAAATTACGAGTTCAAATTACGTCATATCATACCAGATTGTCTCATATAATATTAACATTTAGGTTATTTTTTTGGAAAGCTATATTAATTAAGATTAAAATAACTGTAAACTAAATATTTTCATTGTTTCACACATTAATAAATGACTACTTATGATAATGATAATATTAAATATCCAATAATGATCATAATCAAATAATTTGAATAGGCTAAAATTATTGCAGATCCTTTACTAAATTTATTAAATTTATTAAATTAAAGTCACAGGATTAGATCACATATGACGTGAGATTTAACTCAGGTACGCAAAAGTTTCACTTATGGTTATTTTTTTTGATATATCAAGATACGCGTGAAAAAAAGTAGTTATTTTTTTATAGATGCATCAAAAAGATAATTATTTTGTCACGTGAAAATTTGATATATCAAAAAAAATAACCATGGATTTATCAAAACGAAGTCTTTGCCTCGGATGCATCTGTGATTTTATCACAGATGTAATTCACATGATATGAACAGTAGAAATCCCAGTCATACTTCACTTGGATAAATAAAATAAGAAATTTGAAATTCTAAGTACAGTTTTTTTTTTTTGAAACAAATTGAAATCATTTGATTCATAGGTCTTAAGTAGTCCTAAGGGATATGTAAAATGATTTCTTGTGAGTGAAGAGTCTTCACCACATGAAAATAGATGTTGTGTAGTACATTTCGAATTTTCTATGATGCAATGTAATGTAATCGACAATTTAATACGTATCATTGATTGAATAACTCCAGAATATATTTGGAGAGATATATATATATGAACATTAGAATCCCTAATTTGGAACATGTTTAAATTCATCCCATTTATATGTTACACTTTAAAAAATTTAATCTTAAGACGATGGAAACAAATTTATCAACGGAACTTTCACCACTTAATCAAAATTGGGTGTGCTATTATATACGTTTATATATCTTTAACTTCTCAAAGTTCATATTAACAGTAAAATTTATATATTATTATTTTTTTTTAACAGACTTCGACACAAAGATTTGATGTCACGGCTTTATGTGTTCGTACAGTCACGAATCGTATATGGACAAATGATGCTGCGGAATTAGAATGGAAAAAGAAATTTATTGCTAGTATTTTTATGCATTTTGCAGTTGATGACTTAAAAGGTTCATTTTACTATCTACGGAACAACAACAACAACAACTGCTGCTGCTTCGTTAATTTTTTAATTTAAATTTAATAATTAATTAATAATAACTAATTTAATTAATAAATTATAATAAAAAATTTCTTGATAAATAGAGCAAGACGTTCTTCTTTCGATGCCTGGGGAAAACAATGATACTTTGTCTTTCATTAATTTAATAAAATCTAATTTCGTAAAATCTGAAGATGATAATGAACAAAAGAAAGATATTCGACAAGAAATTATTTATGATTTATTATTAGTTTGTCTTGGTTTAGTACAAAATAATATAGGAAATAGTATTGATAGTAATAATAAACGACTCAATTTAAAAGAAAGATTAAATAAAGTGGTATCAGATGTAAAAAGTAAAGAAATTACGGATACCTTATTAACGTCTACCAATATTTCAACATCACAAGTAATGAAATTAGGAGAATATGATTCAAGAGCGAGAGCAATTTTATTTGAAATTGCCAAATCTATAGATGTTCCTGTAAATGTAATCACAGGATTAGAAAAAGTTATAGCACAACATATATATTTTTTTCAACATCAAGGACAAGGACAACATGAATCTACAAATAACAATAATGATATTAATGAAATTGATTCCAATATAAAAGAATTACATAATAGTGCTAATGCTAGTTTAACTGTTCATGAAAAAGAAAAGAAAAAATGGCATTGGATGGCAACTGGTGTTGGTGTGGTGGTTGGTGCAACTGCTATTGGTTTAACTGGTGGTTTGGGTAAATATATATAAAATTATTATTATTTATTAATTATTATTTTAATTTTTAAAAAAATAAACTTTTTAATATTGTCAAGTGAAGCCGCACCACTTGTTGCAGCTGGTATAGGAGCAATAACTGGAGTAGGGATAGTTACAACAGCTGCTTCTAGTGTAGTATTAATGACTTCGTTATTTGGTATAGCTGGAGGTGGATTAGCAGGTAATTGTTATTAATTACATTTTATATTTTATTTATATTTTACATTTTACATTTTTATATTTTTATATTTTACATTTTATATTTATTAATTTATTAATTTAATAAAAGGTTACAAGATGCACAAGAGAACTCAAGGTTTAAAAGAATTTTGTTTTACTCGGATTATTCAAGATGATTCACTCCCTCTTATTCCATCTTTACATGTAAGAAGAACCAATTTAGTTGAGACAAAAAAAAAATGAAATAATAATAATAATTATTATTATTATTATTATTATTTATATTTCGAAGGTTAATATAGTTATAACTGGATACCTCTCGGGAAGTGACGATGGCGTGGTCAAACCTTGGCTTCCAACATTTAAAAATTCATCAGGTTATAGTGACACATTTGCATTGTCATTTGATACCGAAATCATTCGATCACTTGGACGAGCTTTTCATAGATTTTTAGCAGAACAAGCAGTTAAAGTAGCCGCTTCTCAAGCAATAAAACAAACAGTATTTGCAACTTTGGCGAGCGCACTTCTGGTTCCAGCGGCATTAATGAAAGCAGGAGATTTGATTGATAATCCCTGGGCATTAGGTGTTGATCGTGCACATAAAGCAGGTTTGGTCTTAGCCGATGTATTGATTGAGGGTGTTCAAGGAAAGAGACCTGCTGTTTTAGTAAATATCAAATTTATCAATAAAATTTATCAATAATATTATGTTCAAAATGTAACTAAGATATGACTTGATAAATTATTAAATTATTAGATAGGATTTTCGCTTGGTGCTTTGGTAATTTGGTCATGCTTAAAGGAATTATCAAAAAGAGAAAAATATGGATTGATTGATAGTGGTAAGTTGAAATTTTGAGTTCTAGTTGTCATATAATAAATATTTATTTGTTTATTTATTTATTTAGTAATAATTATTGGAGCACCAGTTGATTCTACATCTCCTAAATGGGAAAAGGTGACTAGCGTAGTTTCTCGAAGGTTTGTGAATGGATACGCTACCAATGATATCGTACTTGGATTAATATACCGAATGCATTCATTAGGTCTTAATGTCGCAGGACTTGGAGCTGTTAATTGTGATAGAGTGGAAAATTATGATCTTACTAAATTTACTGATGGACATCTGGGATATAGTAATCCTAAAGTAATGGAAGCTATACTTCAAGAAATTGGATTAAATTAATTGTATATTATTATATATTATTAGATTAAAGTATATATTTAGATATTAGACCTTGCATTGTATTATATTATTAATTATTTATTAATTATTTATTAATTATTTATTAATTATTTATTAATTATTTATTAATTATTTATTAATTATTTATTAATAGTATTATTATTATCCTAATCGTTATATATATTAATATTGTATACAAGTATTTTTTATCTAACATTTCTTGTTTTAAAACCTATAAACGTAACCAAAGGTTTGCAATTTCACTGAAGTCTATTCAAGCATCAAGAGTCAAAGAAGTTGGAAATAGAAGACTAAATACTAATTATTTATTTTTTTTAATTATTTGAATATTTTCCATGAAAACAATCAGAAAAGTTACAATTATTTCTTAAGTAAAAATAAGAGACTGTATGGAAATACTACACAAATCAAGTCTAGCTACCAACAGTATTTTTTAGATTTGAAGACCCAGATTAGGCTTGATATTTAATTCACTTACTTTCTTAATAGATTCTTTCCCATAATATCTCTTAACAAAGAAACCAAAGAAAATAATGTGAAATCTATTTATAAATAATCCTTTGTAAATGTATGTGCTTTTATTTGTAAACAAATAATGTATATATAATATATATAATAAATATAATGTAGAATATTCAATAAGAATTACAAATTGATATTTGCAATAATAATTGCACAGTGAGGAGGCAAAATAAAAAAATGAGAAAAAGAAAATACTTTCCCAATTTTATATAATTTTATAAATTTTATATATACAATTTATTTATAAATAAAGTCTATAAAATATTGCAATTATGCAATGTTTACATAAATAATCTAAAATTTCAAGTTAATAATTTTGGTAAAAAAAAAAAATAATTGAAAAATTTTAAATAAATAAATATATAAATATTTTTTTTAACAAAGTCCATCATCATCACCATCATCATTTGGAATGTTATCAGCATTATTGGGAGTAGAAATTGATTGTTCAAAAGGAGGTAAATTATTATGGTTTGTATACGATTCTTGTTGTAAGTTTGTTTGATTTGTTTTATGTTCTTGATTTATCTGATTTTCCTGATTTTCTTGATTAGGCATGTTTAAATAATTATCAACTACAAAGTCTTTTTTTTCTTGATTATAAACAAACGTTTCAGATGATGTTGATGATGGTGGTGGTGGTATATGTTGTTGTGATTGTGGTGGTGGTAATGATGGATGTTGTTTTTTGGCAGATATTCCACCGGGAACTTGTAATCCTCGAGCTAATTTAGCAATACCATTATCCAAGAAAGTGACAGCTTGTCTACGAACTGTTTGTTCTAAAAGTTCTTGATCACCTTGTTCAAAGGCATCAAGAAGGGAACTTGCTATAGCCGATTCTTCGGATTGAACAAAAGCTTGCCTGATAATTATGATAATTAAATAGATAAAAGACAATTATTATTATTACATTTCAGCGAAAATAATGAAATATAATAATGATACCTGCCATAATTCAAAAAAAGGAAACGGCAACTCTTATGAAAAATTGCGGCAGGCAGATATCTTTAAAATATAATGAAACAATCAAAAAAGAGAAAAAAAAAAGATAATTACAAGCAAAATAATTGAAATTGTTTCTTTGCTTCAACTTCATCTTCTGCTGCTAACAAAGTAATGATGAGACTTAAACAAGTTTTGTTTAAACCTTGTTGATTTGAGGCATTTTGATATATTGTAAAAAGTCTATGTAATATATCTATGGCAGAGTCATATCTACAAATTGATTAAATTAATTTTTATGTAATAAAATAAATAAAATAAAATAAAATAATAATAATATGTATTCAAATAAAGTTGGTCATACCTTTTATGCTTAATCATCAATGCTATTGTTCTTTTAAAGGTGTCTACTGCAAATTTTCCACGATCCTCGGATTCAAATAATGCACATGCAGCTACATACAATTCGATTGCACCATCTACATCTGCTGGTTCCAAAGCTCTATTTCAATTAAGTAATTAACAATTAAATTAAAGAATCAAAGAATCAAGGAATTAAGGAATCAAGGAATCAAGGAATAAATAGGATTGAATCGAGATTCATAAATAATAACAAATAATCTGGAGAGGTTACCTGGCTCCTTTTTCTAGCATTTCTCCAGCTCGATCTGGAGCCATATGTGCTTGATAAAGATCACTGGCTTTCTTATACATTTCAGCAGCGCGCTCTGGTTGTTTTAATTGCTGAGCAGCTAAATTAGCAGCAGATTCTATGGTCTTTGCTGCCATATATATACTAAGAAATAAAAAAAGAAATAACGAAAGTAACCTTTAATACATATATCTATATATGCATACATACATATTTTATCTCCCAAATTCAATAAAAATAAAAATGGTACATACGAATCGGATTTAAATAAGGCATCTGAAGCCTTTTGATATGCTTGAATTGCCTGGTCATATGAACGAGCCGCTTTGAAGCACGAAGCTATAAAATGTATAAATAAAATTTATAAAAATTTATAAAAGTTAACCATTGTAAATAATGATAGAAAAATGATTCATAAATGTTTTAATTACCAGCTTTTTCGTAATTCTGCCCAGCAACATCCCATTCCGGCTTTTTAAACCACCCTTTTTGGGTTCTGTATATTAACATTATAAATGGATATTTTAGATATTTTTAAAAAAAAATCAATTCTAATATTTATTTTATTATAATTAAATTGGACTAACGCTTTATCACCGGCAGTCAAAAATTGAACGGCTTCCCGTATCTTACTTCCTTCCATCTTTATTTTTACGAACAAACTTTTTGATACAACTCTTTTTATATACATTTTCTGATATAATTGTACAACATGAAGATTTATAAACCTGTAATTAGTTAAACTCGAATATCTTCCGATTGGACAAAATTCGGGATTATTAAAACGGATCAGCCAATCGGATACTAATGCTAATACTGGACTGGAATGGACTGAAAATATCGAAAATATATATTATTAATTAAAAAATAAGGAAAATTATTATTTAAATGTCACAAACTTCTAGAATATCAGTATTATCATCTTCGAATGATACGCGTTTAGCTAAACGTGTCTCAATCTTAGATAGAATTTTAAATAAAACTAAAGGAACTGAGGTTGAATAAAATTATTATTATCGCTTATAATAACTTAATAATAACTTATAATAATAATTAAACATAAATACTTATGTTTAGGTAGGATTAAGTGCTTTTGCATTTTTATTTTCTGAAATGCTTCAATATGCACAAAAGCGTGTGCATGGGATTCAAGATCTTGAACGAAAGTAAGTAATTATTCATATCATCAATTTATTTTCTTAATAATAATTCCTATTGATTGAATTTTTTTTTCCATTCAGATTAAATGATTTTGGGTATAGAGTAGGAACACGTTTATTGGAATTAATTGTATGGCGAGATAAAAATAGTAAAAGAGAAACTCGAGTTTTGGGGATGTTATATTTTATTCATATAACAGTATGGAAAACTCTTTTTGGAAAACAAGCAGATTCTTTAGAAAAAAGTAAAGAACATGAGGATGAATGTAATAATAATAACATTTATTATTATAATTGATTTTCTACCATTATTATAAATTTACTGTGAATTGTATATTTGTAGATATGATATCAGATAACGATCCAGTAATAAGTAGATATATTTCAGTTCCCAAAGAATTATCACAATTAAATTGTAATGCATTTCTTGCAGGAATTGTAGAAGCGATTTTGGATGGAGCTCAATTTGTGAGTAAATTATTAATATTGTAATTAATATATATTTTCTATTAATATTATAAATATAAATTTAACATTTTTACCATTTTTTATGAATTTTTAGCCAGCCCGTGTAACTGCACATTCAGTACCACAAGAAGGTTTCCCATTGCGTACTACTATATTAATTCAATTTGATAAAGAAGTTTTGCAAAGAGATGAACAATTGGAACAATTGAAATTAAAATAGAATAATTGATAATGTAAAATATATGGTATTGATAAGATACTGTATTTGTCCATTATGTATTAAAAGTATTAAGAGAATTTATGTTATTATTATTATTATTATTATATTAATTCAGAATAATCTACACACTTGTGCAAACCTGCTAATCCATCAAATCAACCATTTTCATCATAAAGTTACAGGTATTTCAATGGATATAAATAATTAAAGAATGCAAGTTGATAGTAAGGGATGAACTATATACTTAATCTTGATCAAATCATCTATGAATATAAGGTACATTAATTAATTGATTTTTAATATATAACATATGCAATTAAAAATACCTACTAGCTAAATAAATATGGGCCACTTTCTGTTCATAATGCAAATTAGTTTATTTGCATATCATTTACAAATTTTCCTGTCTATTGCATATTATTTACAAATCTTCTTGTCTATTTGTATATTATTCACAAATCTTACTGCCTATTTACATATTATTTACAAATCTTGCCTATTTATGTTAAAAATTTTGCCTATTTTCTTCATTTGACCAGTGAATGTTATGGATACTGAACTTTAACATGCTCTTGAAATTGAAGTAACAGTTAAAATACCTTGTTTAGCAAGTTTATCAGAACAAAAATTCATTCTTTGTAATTGTTTTGCTTTTTGTTCTGGACATATTCTTAGTAATTATTACTCTGCTTTGTAATCATAGTAAATATTTTGTTAAATTCTGCTGTGTTCTGAGTATTTATTTTTGTGAACTTATTCTAGGATATTTAGTATTTTCTTAGTGTAGTTTATTGTTTAGTTAGCAGTTACTAGACAAATTTGAAATTAATTGTTCAAATTTACAAATTTTGATTTTAAACACTAACTTGTGTAATTGTGATTAACTTGATTTACTTGCTTTTCTAATATAATTTTAAAGTTGAAATTTTATAAAACAGTAATTGAAAATAATGAGTTTCAGTTTATTAAAGTATTTTTTAAATATTATTAGTAAAATTAAGTCATAAAAAAATAATTTCATTTTTAGTATTTTTAATAATAACAATGTTTATAATATTTTCAATAGAATTCTTTGAATATTATCTTTATGAAAAGTTTGAGGGTTTTATATTAAATATTAAAAAAGGATCTTTATAATATGTAGTTATGAGACTATAGTATTCAAAGTATAATAAATTGATAAATATAAAGTACAGTATTTTAAATTTATGAAAATTATTAATTTGAATATTTTTTTTTTTTTTATAGTTTCAACGAGGCCTTGTCTTAAATTTATTAACTAAAAAAGAGAAAGTCTCCTACATTATTATTACATAATATAGGATACACAACTTATTCTAGTAACTATCAAAAGATGAGACTCAGACTAATTTGAATTGTCTATCCTAGAATAGACACGAAACATACCTATAACCTACCACCTGAATTATTAATTTGGATATTAAAAAAAGAATTATTTTAAATTGAACTATGATTAATATATAATATTAAAAATTAGCAAAGAAACATTTTTTTGATAATATCATTACACAAAATTTTTTGTACTAATAAATTTGTGTAATCATATTTGTTCAGTGACTGTTAAAGGGATTGTCTAAAGTTATACCCTCGCCAAGTGACTAAAGATCAGTAACAAAAAACCGGTCTAAGAATATGGATCATGTCACATGACAAATGGGACTTGAAAATTTGATAAAATATAATCAAAAAAGTATTATATTTATGAAATATTTTGATTTATTTTTTTTTTTAATATATCACTTTAATAATTATAAATTTTTTATTTATCATATTTATTATACATTTATTTTTAATATATTACTAATAATTATGATTTTTTATTTATTATAAATTTTCCTTTACCCTTATGTTATTTAGAGTAGGTTCTAAATAGAATTTTAATTCTTCAAATACACCTGTTTGTTTTTTGTTATCCTTCTCTTCAATTCTCCAATATATATCATATGTTTTTTTCATAAGTTCATTTATAGCTAACCTTCAATTTTTAGCTACTCTCTTGGCTTTGATTTCCTCTGATATATCCACTTCAACTAATTCATAATACATATACATATCAGAAAATTTTTTCTAGTGAAAACCTTTAAAAGTTAATGTTAACATAAGTATTTCACTATTTTTCAATATATTATTCTTCGAAAGTTATCAATTTTGATATTTTCACATGGCAAAATTTTGCAAATATTATCATTTTTATAATAAATTTATATCGATAACTTTTAAAAATTATTGATTTTGATATTTTCATGTGAGAAATTTTACGAATATTATCGTTTTCATAATAAATTCGTATTGATAACCTTTGAAGGTTATCAATTTTGATATCTTCATGTGTAAAATTTTGTAAATATTATCATTTTCGTAATAATTTTGTATCAATAACCTTTGTTTATATTTGATATTCATAATATATTGTTTTGATGGTCATTACTTGCATTTATATTACTACGACTTTTAATCGATATTACACTATCAACGATATACTTGCATGTAAAATTATTTTGGGATCCAAAATTCAAAATATAAATATTCCGAAATTGAACTCAAAATACCATTTCAAAATTTTGATATTTTAAAATTAAAATAGAAGTCGAAATTAAAATAAAAGTTGAAATTAAAATAAAAATCGAAATTAAAAATGGGAGTTGAAATTAAAAATAAAAGTCAAAATTAAAATAGAAGTCGAAATTAAAAATAAAAATCAAAATTAAAATTAAAATTAAATTATTAAAAAAAATTTTTGAAATATATATTTTCAAAAGTTATATAAAAATCTTTTTTTTTAAAAAAAAATATTATTAATATATACTGTTGCACAAATATGTGAACAAGGGTCTAAAGAATAACTAATATTCTTTAACTACACTAACTTAAACTACTTAAATAATTCTCAGAATTTCTCAAAGATCACTAAGATCAACTCAATTCAATTATTTAATAG
>CAJVPK010000373.1:0-36442 GCA_910592015.1 Diversispora eburnea | reverse complement strand
TCAATTGAACGCTATTGTAAAACTAATATAAATATTTGTGTAACCCGATGATCAAAATCTAGACTTTCCCTATGCTGAATCACCAGGACATTAAATGTATACCAATCAGACGGATCAATTACGACGGGTAGTCCGAATACGATTACGACTTCGATCCGATCCCGACCGAATAAAGAAATAATCACAATAAATATGAACATCGGAGAGAAGGGGGCTTTGATGTTACTTGTTTATTTAATCTCATCACAACAAGTACCGTCTGTTGGGTTTAACTTCTCTCTTCAACGTTTTGTTTAAATTCAGTAGAGATAGACATCGGTAACACAAAACTGTTGAATGAACTTCTTCATTGAAGATTTTCAAACTTCAATAATACCATTATGTTCATCTCCATTTTCTGAAAGTTTAATAAAATCATTTGATAAATTTTCATAAAATTTAATGCCATACTTGAAAGAAAAAACAGATGTACAAGATAGTAGTTTCAATAAAAATGTGATTTTGTCATGTCGTACAGACAATCATTCAAATATTAAATATTCTATTGGTTCTATTCCGACTCAATAATTTATAAAAAAAAAAAGAAGTAAAAAAATGTCTTTAAAATTTTGACAAGTTATCTCAAAACTTTATTGAACTATTGAATGATAAAGATGATTTTAATGTAATCATTGAAATCGAGAATAATGAAAAATCATTTACGCAAATTCAAACATATTAAAATATCGATCATCATATTTCCGAAAAGAGTTAGAAAATATTCAGCCAAATGAAAATAATATTAAGACCATTATTAAGTCAAGTTTATCTGCTCAAATTTTTGATGTTATTCTCAAGTAAGTTTCTATCAATAATAAAAATACTATTACTTATTTTCTTATTTTTATAAATATTTATTTTATTTATTATTCGTTTTATTTAGATATATTTATGGAGGGATTGTTAATTTGGAGAACGTAGAAACCAGATTCATTTTTGATTTAATGTTAGCTGCTAATGAATTTGAACTTAATGAATTAACCACCAAATTGGAAACTCATCTCATTGATACCAAAGCTTCTTGGTTAAAAACTTATTTTACTCTTATTTATCGTACTATTTTTAACTAAAACAACTTTAAAATTTTAGAAAATTATTGTAATAATATTATTGCAAAGCATCCAAATATTATATTTGAAAATTTAGATTTCACTTCTCTTCTGAACCTGCATTGGTATCTCTTCTAAAGCGAGATGATTTGCAAATGGAAAAAGTTAAGATTTGGAATTATGTCATCAAATGGGGAATTTCTCAAAATCCTACTCTCCCTACAAATCTTGAAGAATGGTCCTAGGAAGATCTCTTACGTTAAAGACCACTTTGCGACAATATTTACCGATTATTCGTTATTTTCATATTTCAAATGCTGAACTTTTTGATAAAATTATACCTTATAAAAAGATTCTTGATAAAAAACTTCGGAAAGATATTATTCAGCATCTAGCAACTCCTGACCGACCAGTTAAAGCAATTATTTTTTTAGCAAGGTCCGCTTTGATTACAGAATTACCTCCTCGTGCAGAAATACCAAAAGAACCTTTTTCGACAATCATTTCTAAAGAACATGCCGCAGAAATTTCTAGTTGGATTAATTATTCAACAACAGATATTTCATATAAATTTAAATTAATTTTCAGTGGTACTAGAGATAAGTTTGCTCCACAAACATTTTGGAATATTTGCCATGGTCATGCTAAAACAGTTGTGGTAATAAAAGTTAAAAGGACTGATGAAATACTTGGAGGTTATAATCCTTTAGCTTGGGATACTAATTATAATCCTTTTACATTCTTATATTAATTAAATAATTCGATGGATAGATGGATAGAAACAAAAGATAGTTTAATTTTCTCATTAAAAATGGAAATATTCAAATTCTATTCTTAGCATAGTAAAAAATGCCCAATATGCAATTCGCGAAACTTTGCAAAGTAAGTTTGGTCCACGTTTGGAGATTTTTTCTTATGTAGTGAAAAATCTGATTTTACTTTAGATAATATGAATCGCTGTGGTATTAATAGTTCTTATAATTGGAGACCTATAAGAACGACATCAGAATGCTTTTCTATCGTTAATTATGAAGTATTCAAAATTGTTAGAAAATCTTAAATATTTAGAAAATATTTATTTTGTATTTAATTGTATTAAACATGTATTCATTTCTATATATTTTTATATATATATATTTTGATTTTAAATGTATTAATAAATAATTTTACCAGTTTAGCAAATTTCCACTCTCTTTCTCGGTCACCATAACAAAAGAAAAGTTTTTTTTTTTCGTTTTTATATTATTACTCTCTCAGCAATAATTTATTAAAAAAATAAATTTAATAAATTATTTAAGATTTTCACGATTATATTAAAAATTTTTGCCTTCTCGATTCTTGCCGTTTATTTATGAAAACTTGCTTGTTTACAGTAACATATATCAAAATAATAGTATACATATGTGCGCCACATTATAATTTATAAATACGCAATTATATCAAGATTTTAGATAACAAAATTAGAATTGGTCTTTTGATAATAGAATCATTGTTGTATGGCATAATATGAAAATTATGATTTAAAAATGCAATTCGTATGAATTTTTTTTAAAACAAACATGATTATTTAAACAATAATAACATATGTTGTTTATCATTATTTGCAAAAGTGAATTTTCAGTTCTAATTCAAAATCTCTAACAATTTAATCACTGACAGTGCCATCTATTCTTATAATCTTATTTTCTTTCCTTCTTTTATAAAAAACAAAAATTATAATAATAATACAGGTCAAAACCAATACGCCTATTCCTGTTGGAAGCCCAATCAGTAACAGGTTTCGAGAAGGAGGGGGGGATGAAGTGATGGGTGGAGTGGGGGATGAAGTGATAGGTGGAGTGGATGAAGTGATAGGTGTAGTTGGGGAAGGTAGATCGGGGGGAGGGTCGTAATGTGTAACCCACGTATTATTTATTATATCGTAAAGATACACTTGAGAATTATAATCTTGTTTATCTATGTCGTATCCTAAAAAAAAAAAAATTAGATAAATGTCATTATTATAATAGAAAATGAAATGATTACTGTGCTATAAATATTTCCTTACCAAATGTAACTATCATATAATTATAATATAAATTTGCTGCATGTCCGTAAATATACGGTGGAGGATTGACTTTAGAACTATCTGGGATAGACCATTCATATGGATTTTTGTTTGTATCTAATACAGCAAGGTTTGGGTTAACACCGGTAAACTTGTATGTACAACCCCCAAATATAATAATGCGTCCATCTGGTGCTATATGAAAATGTTTATTTTAATATAATTTTTTATGTTTCAGAAATAATAAATAATAGATAACTTAAATATTTACTTAATACGGAAGCAAAAATCCATCTTGGGTCAACCTCATCACCAATGGCATCCTTAGAATTAAATATTTGATAAGTTATTTTTTACATCTTTTTATAATATTAGATAATTGCTTTACATTACGAATGTTTTTGTTTAATGACTTGATAGAAAAAAAATGATAATTTTTCTGTGATATTATATTTATTTTATATAAATTAATATACCATATATGACCATTCATCTTTATTTGTATCAAAAAGTTTTATCTATTTGACACAATAACAATATATTAATTAATATTTATGAATATAATTTGAAATAATTCAATCAGTTTATATTAAATTACTTACACTATTCATTTTTGTAAGAGTGTCATTTTTTTCTTGTCCGCCAACATAAACAATAATTCCATTTGGTAAAAGACTAGCTGAATAGTCACTGCTCACTGGAGGAAGATTATTAATTATGCTTAAATTTTTCCAAGTCATTGAATGAGTATTCAATGTATTTATTTCATTGTAAGTTATTCCAACTTCTTCTGTAGCATTAGTGGTATTATAACCACCAAATATGTATATAATTCCTTTATTATTAATTACTCCTGTCATTTGCTGCCTGATAGGAACATTATCGCCAGTAATTGATGGTGTAGTCCATTTAGAAGTAGAATAATCATATGCATAAACTTGTTTCGAATAATCTAATTCGCTTGTAGTTTTATTTTTTATATATCCTCCAATTAGAAATATTGTAGAATTATCTAAACTAACGACAGTAGTTGAACCGTACGTATATATAGGAAGATCTCCGTCGTGAATTAAATTCCATAATATGTTTGAAGTATCAAATGGCTTTGATAAATCCAAATAGAATAGTTCAGCAGATTGAGTAGAATTTTTAATTCCAGCTATTATTAAGAGTCGATCATTTATTACTACACTATTATGGATTATTCTTTGAGGTGGATCATAGCATAAAATTGGATTAATTAAAAAAATAATGTAAAAAATAAATTTAAATAAATAATATAAGAAATACATCTTTAATCCATAAAATATTAGGATTCATGAATTATAAAAAAAAAGTTTTTTGTTTTCCTTGCCGTGCCGTTTGTTTATTGTAACATAAATTTGTATGCATGCGTGCGTTATGCTATAAAAATCATCAGTTTGTACTCCAATTTTTCCTCGCACAAACATTTTCCCTTTTTCACCAAAAAATCACCTTAAATTAATCGTGTTACCTTGCATTTTTATTTTAAATACATATTATCTCGAATTTTATATATCTATTAAATAAAGATATTATTCATGAACGTTAAACTTTATTTAAGGCTCAAAATTTTTTTTTAAAAAATCTTGTATAATATTCTCATAATTTCTCATATATGAAATATTATGAGATGCTATCATATTATGATATTACACTATAATTACAGTATATGATAATTGATATTTTTTTTAAAAAAAATAGTATCCACGAATTATATGAGCTTTCTATTTTCTTGCAACAGATTATTCTCTCCATAATATATGATAGGTTTTTATTCAGCTATTATTTTTACTATTAATATCATCTCCTAGCGAAGGTTGGAAACAATAGCATCCAATACATTGACATTATCAAAACCGTTACAAAATAATAGCTGAATGATTGAATTTTCAAAAACAATTATCTGAAAAAATCTTTTTTTTTTTTATTTTCAATAAAAATAAATAAAAAAATCATATAAACTGATACACTGATACAATCATTCATTACATAATTATACGGAAATTATGATTTAAAAGTGCTTGATTATTTCAACGATTTATAAGTGAATTTTTAGTTCTAATTTCAATCTCTAATATTTCTACTTCAAGAATATTGTTCTTTTTTATGAAAAATAAAAATTGCAATACAGACCTTATAAATGCATATTGTATTTCGCTACTGTTTATTTTATTGACGTATGAACTTTATCTGAATGCATATTTAGTGTACATTATTTGTACAATATTATCAATTTATTAATTACATCAATCTTTTTTGTTATATAATTTATCAAATTTTGACTGGCGTTTTATTATCTTGAATTTTTAGTTTGTCATTATATATTCTATAATTTAGAAATACTAAATATTTGCATAGGCAAACCTAATAATTTGACCACTGGAAGCTGGGCCATTTGGCTTAGTTATCACGAAAACTGACTTATTTAGATTAGTATAATAATAGGATAGCTGACCAACATTGGCCGATTTATTGAGTTTCCCTTTGTATATGCATTTAATGAAATTAATTGAAATAACCGAACTTATTTTTATTTTATATCTTGTTGCATTTTCTTTTAATAGTAATTGTGTAATGTTAAGAGTAGTCACTATTTGAACCCGTTGTGACATAATTTATTGAAGCATATTGTTAAAATTTTTTAAAATGTACTTAAATTTCTACTACATATTTCAAAAGTAGAAAAATCATCTTAATTTGTAAGTCAAAAAAATTTTTTGACCGATTTGCATTGTGTTTGTTAAAATTACCATTGTCTCGTGATTAAATATCGAACAAGCACAAAAATAGATACATTCGTACAATACAGTTCAGCTGATCGTACTATCTTTTCTAAAATTTTGATAAATCACATGATAAATTTCATAAAAATTAGATGGAAAGTATTTTTATTTGTCGTACAAACAATCACACAAATACATTTTGTTACCGCCCTTTCTTTATTTCCGGCTCAATAAATTTATTAAAAAAAAAGAAAAAAAAATGTCTTTAAAATTTTTTGACAAGTTATCACAAAACTTTGTTGAACTATTGAATGATAAAGATGATTACAATGTAATCATTGGAATTGAAAACGAGGAAAAATTATTTACGGCGCATTCAAACATATTAAAATATCGATCATCATATTTCCGTAAAAAGTTAGAAAATATTCTACCTAATGAAAATAATGTTAAGACTATTATTATTAAGTCAAGTGTATCTGCTCAAATTTTCGATGTTATTCTCAAGTAAGTTATAAATTAACAATGATAAAATACTATCTTTTATATTTTTATTATAATCAATTTATATTTTATTAATTATTATTTATTTTTTTTCATAGATACATTTATGGAGGAATTGTTGATTTGGAGAACGTAAAAACCAGATTCATTTTTGATTTAATGTTAGTTACTAATGAATTCGAACTTAATGAATTAACCGAAAAATTAGAAACTCATCTAATTGAAACTAAAGCTTCTTGGTTAAAAACCTACTTTGCTTTTGTTTATCGTATTATTTTTAACGAAAATAACTTTAAAAATTTAGAAAATTATTGTAATGATATTATTGCAAAACATCCAAATATTATTTTTGATAGTTCAGATTTTGATTCTCTTCCTGAATCCGCATTAGTATCTCTTCTCAAGCGGGATGATTTGCAAATGGAAGAAATTAAAATTTGGGATTATGTTATCAAATGGGGAATCTCTCAAAATTTTACTTTCCCTACAATCCTTGAAGAATGGACCAAGGAAGATTTTCTTACTTTAAAAACTATTTTACAACAATGCTTACCACTTATTCGTTACTTTCATATATCAAATACTGAACTTTTTGATAAAATTAAGCCTTACAAAAAACTTATTGATGAACAACTTTGGTTAGATATCAACCAGCATCTGGTATTTCCCGACCGGTCAGTTAAATCAATTATTTTACCAGCAAGATCCTTCGTGGTTACAGAATTACCTCCTCGTATAGAAACACCAAAAGAACATTTTTCAACAATCATTTCTGAAGAACATGCAGCAGAAATTTCTAGTTGGATTGATCGCAAAACAACTACTTATTCTACTACAATTATTCCATATAATTTTGAATTAATTTTAAGTGGAACTAGAGATGGTTTTGCTCCACAAACATTTTGGAATATTTGCCATGATCATGCTAAAACGGTTGTGGTAGCAAAAGTTAAAGGGACTGATGAAATACTTGGAGGTTATAATCCTTTAGCTTGGGATAATATTTCATGGGGTGAATGGATGAAAACAAAAGATAGTTTCATTTTCTCATTAAAAAATGGAAATATTCGAAATTCTATTCTTAGCAGAGTAAAAAATGCCTATTATGCAATTTGTAATACAGCCAAAAATCGTCAAAATAGGGTTGGTCCACGTTTTGGAGATTTTGTCTTATATAGTGAAAAATCTGATTTTACTTTAGATAATAAAAATTACTGTGATATTAATGATGCTTATTACGAAAAACCTATAAGAACGACATCGGATTGCTTTTCTATCGTTAATTATGAAGTATTTAAAATTGTTAAAAAATTTTAAATAATTAGAAATATTTATTTTTATTATTAAACTTGTATTCACTTATATATTTGTATTTTTTTTCGATATAAATAACAAAGTTTTTAAGTAAAAATGTTTGCATTTTCACTCTCTTTACTAGGTCACTTCCTCTTTAACTAATAATAAAGTTTTTTTTTTGTTTGATATTATTTCTAGATAATTTGATAATAACTGATAATGTAAATAAACCATTAATGATTATTAAATTTTTTGTTTACAGTAACATATATCAAATAACAGTATACATATGTTCAAGTCTCATTATAATTATATTCTTGGAAATATATCATGCGAATTTTTTTAAAAATAAACATAAAAAATTTGAATTATTGTTGTTGAAATTATCATTATCCGGAATTTGCAAGTGTAAATTTTTATTATAATTTCAAAACTCAAACATCTATTCACTGTTAGTGCCAGCTATTTTAATAATAGTATTTCTATTTTTTCTTTTATAAACAACAAAAATCGAAATGCAGATCAAAACGACTACGCCTGTTCCCGTCGCAAGCCCAATCAGTAACAGGTTTCGAGGAGGAGAGGGAGTTGAGCGAGTTGAGGGAGTTGAGGGAGTTGAGGGAGTTATGGTATTTGTGGGAGTTGTGGTGGGGGGAACTTCAAAACGTGTAACCCACGCATTATTCTTTATATCATAAAGATATACTTGCGAATTATACGTTTCGTTATCTATGTCGTATCCTAAAAAAAAAAAAATTGATAAATGTCATTATTATAATAGAAAATGAAATTATTACATATTTACTTACCAAATGTAATTATCATATAATTATAATATAAATTTGCTGTATGTCCATAAATAGATGGTGGAGAATTAACGTTGGAACTACTTGGAATCGACCATTCATATGGATTTTTGTTTGTATCTAATACGGCAAGTTTTGGGCTAACGCCAGTATTATTGAATGTACAACCCCCAAATATAATAATACGTCCATCTGGCGCTATATGAAAATTTTTACTTTAAATAATATAATTTTTTTTAAGTTTCAGAAATAAAAAATGATTTAAATATTTACTTAATACCGAAGAAAAAATCCATCTTGGGTCAACATCTGCACCAACGGCGTCCTTAGAATTAAATATTATAAATAAGTTATTATATTATATTTATTTTATATAAACTAATATCAAATAAATACCATAGATGACCATTCATCTATTGTTGTATCAAAGAGTTTAAGCTATTTGACAATAATATTAATATTAATATTTATGAATATAATTTAAACAATTCATCAGTTTATATTTAAATTACTTACATTTTTCATTTTTACAAGATTGGAAGGTAGATCAAGAGAAATTTCTTCTTGCCCACCAATGTAAACTATAATTCCATTTGGTAAAATACAAGCTGAATAGTCACTGCCTGGTAAAGGACGATTAATTACTACGCTTATGTTTTTCCAATTCATTGAAGAAGTATTCAATATATTCATTTCATCATAAGTCCTTCCAGCTTGTGAAGTTAAATTAGTGATATTAAATCCACCAAATATGTATATAATTCCTTTAGGGTTAATTACTCCTGTCATTTGCTGTCTGACAGGAATACTATCGCCAGTAATTGATGGTGCAGTCCATTTAGAAGTAGGGTAATCATATGTATAAACTTGTTTTGAAAAATCAAAAGCGGTTGTATTGGTTGTATCTTTATTTTTTATATATCCTCCAATTAGAAATATTGTAGAATTATCTAAACTAACGATAGCAGTTGCACCGTACGTATATATAGGAAGATCTCCTTCGTAAATTAAATTCCATAATACATTTGAAGTATCAAATGACTTTAATAAATCTAAATAACATAATTCAGCCGATTGAGTGGAATTTTTTTTAATTCCGGCAATTATTAAGAGTCGATCATTTATTATTACACTATTATGATATATTCTTTGAGGTGGAATGTAGCATAAAATCGAATTAATTAAAAAAGTAATGTAAAAAATAAATTTAAATAAATCATACATCTTTAATTCTTAAAATAATCGGATTCATGAATTATATAATGATTGATAAAAAAATTTTTTTGCGTGCAGTTTGTTTTAAGGAACCATTTTTATCTGGTCACAATCCTTTATGGTTGATTGATTAAAATATTATATCGGCGTTTGTTGATTATGAAAACTTGTTTACTGTAACATATAGTTTGTACTATCAAAATATTGGTGTTCATAATTAGTATTTAATAATGGAAATGTTTATTGTATACGGTGTACATTATTTGTATAACATTATATAATAAATTAATTCTAACAGGAATTAATTTCTTTGTTTATCATTATATATTAATTATAAATACTTATATGCTTATGCTAATTGATTTAAGTAATTTATTTTTCGATTCTCTTACAGCTAATCAAGAATTTCCGCAGGATGTCCGGCTGCTTATTATGTATTTAAGTAACCTTCTACTATTTCCTTGATTGTGGACAAAATGTACTGGATAATTTCATAATTCAATTAATCGTCACGTGAATCTTCTTAAGAACACCAAATATTATTTCATTTCCGAAAATGTATTCTGAAGCGAATGCGACCATGAAAGAATCAAATTCTGAAGTTCGATTAAAAGGTAATATTTGAAGTCCCATTGTCCAATAATATAATACAACACTATTGCATCATAATAAGCTTTTTCCAGCTACACATTCTTTTGAATTGTTAGACCTTTACCATGAATGACAATTTAATTGGCTGTGTTGTCCATGGAGGTGCGGTCTTATGGCCAAGACCTGAATCACGTCAATTTGTCACAATGTAGTAAGACGTGTTTGTAGTAGTTGTAAGACGTGACTGTGGTAACTATAGTCGTATGTCGTGATAATAGTCGTGTGTCGTAACTATAGTCGTGTGTCGTAACTATAGTCGGTGTCATAACCATAGTAGTGTTTTATATAGTATATGGTGTTATTGATAATTGATAATAAATTATAATAATTATTACTATAATTAATTATTGATAATAATCATTAATATAATTAATATTATTAATTAATTATCAATAATTATTAAAAATATGATAATAATTATAATAATAAATTATTATATTAATAATTAATAATTATTATTGTAATAATAATTATTTCGATAGTAATTATTTCGATAATAAATATTTCGATAATTATGAAAGTTAATGCAGCATAATAATGCCAATCATATTTTGGATCACAAATATTTTATGAATCACGAAAAAATTTTTTTTTAAATCTTTAAATGACTAAAACTGTAGGCGCGAAATTTGATTAATTATGGAATACTTTATCCAAGCTAATGGATAATATCCAGCTAAATGTTATCACTGCGATACTACTTGGGCACGTGGAAAGCCGTTAGTTATGAAAGCACATTTAGCTAATATTTGTAAATCATGTCCTGATGATATAAGTATATATTGGAGAGATAAGCTGTTGGAACAAGCCATTAATTATACGCGTACTTCAAAACAATCTAATTTACCCCACAATAAACCCACAATCACTCAACATTTTGGTTCAAATTAGCTACTTCCTTTACAAGTTAATTCACGTTTAGATAAATCATTAATAAAAGTATGGATAATAACAGGTGTACCTTTTGAAATTATAGAAAATCCGTTTTTGATAGATTTTTTTAAAAGGGTTAAATCCGGGATATGCACCTCCTTCTCGTAAAACTGCTTCGGAACGGTTTTTAGATGAGGAAGTTGCACGAATAAATAAATGTATAGATCAAGATTTGGAAAATGCAGAAATCTCACCTTAGGTAAGTATTAATTAATTAAATATAAAATAAAATTAATTATTATTTGCCATTAAATAAAATTTAATTATTTTAGTATTAGATGGGAGGACATCTATTAGATCTGAATCTTTATACAACATTATTATTTTTGCACCTTCAAGAAAAGAGTACCTTATTGCTCTTAAAAATTTTCCCAAAGAAAGTCACATTGGTGAAATGCCATCAGAAAAATTAATTAGGTGTAAAGTACGGAACAATCATGTGAACTACGGAACTTTTACGTCCAAAAAAATCATTTTTTTTGACTTCGGCCGCGATTTACACGACAGAGAGCGATTCTCTAATAAGATGTTTCTATGATAGATCGAAACTCTGGTTCTTGGCTACAAAATGATACATTTCACTCCCGTAGTATCGATATTCACTGAGATATTCGTGTTCAAAGTTGAACGTCCGTGAAAAATTTAGTCCGTAAATTTTCGTAATTCTGTCGGAAATTTTGGTTATGTAATAGAAATTTTCCGCTAAATTTTTCACGGACGTTCAACTTTGAACACGAATATCTATGCTACAGAAATGATACACATATCATCTTGTAGCCAAGAACTTCTTTTTCTTTTAATAATATATTCATATATTCATTTTCTTTTTTCTTTTCTTGAAGGAAACCTCTGTCTGTTGATGAAAATTCGGTATGATATCTTTAAATTAATAGAAAATAAAAATAACAAAAATTTAATATTTATAATATTTATTCCTTTATTCTATATTTAATTTAGAAGACTTTTTGCTGTAGATCTGAACTTTTTCTTATGCCTAATTTTACCTGCATTAACTAAAGAGCCGTCAAAAATAAACCGTGAATTTTTGACCAAATTTTCAAACTCAATTGCTCTTTTTCTTTTCAAGAATTAGATATAAGTAAATTTTAGTACTGACAATAGCTTGATTGTGCTAGCAGTATATTTTTTTTTTGAAATAATTTTTTAAAAAATAAAACGATGTATTATTACTCAATATTGTAAAAAACCATATATTAGAAAACCGTGGATCTCAACTAAAATAGCAACCAAAAGTAAACATATTCAGTGGTCGTGGTTGAAGTGGTAGTTTCGCGTGATGGGATAGATGGCTTTAGTGTGGTCGCGTTGAAGAATAAAGGCACTAAGGCAAGTAGTAGTTTTGAAATAAAGGTTCTATTCGACATCGTAGAAGTGAATGGAGGAAAACTATATATTTACATCAAAAACCTACGCACATTATCGGAATATAGCAATATCAACCAAAAGAAGCCATTTTTTCTTTCGATTGATAGTTATGCAGAGTAAAGCACTGTTGTGTAAACTAGGGACGATTATTGACAATGACTTTTTTATGCACAAATTTTATACGCAATTTTTTTGTTTACCATCCCCTAACAATGTATGTGATACATAATAACTTTAAGAAAAATCACAAATTTTGGAAATTTGTCCCTTTGACAATCATCCTTTTTTTTTTTAAATTCCTTCTATAAAATTATTTCAAATATGGTAAATTTAGAAAAAAATATATTAAGCACTTACTTGTTTTTGCTTATCTTTTTAGACAAAAAATGGCAACTAAAATTTCCACAGGAATATTATTTATAATCTTTAAAAACTCAAGATTTATATTCATTATTATTAATCTGGTGTAAATTTGCTATACCTACTTTGGGAATTAGAACTTTAAAATGGATTTGATTTACCATCATCACCTGATTATCTGTCATTTACTCATAAATTTATAAGAAAATTACTAAAGCTCACCAGTAATGATTGTCACCACTGGGCAAAATTAAATATACGTAGGCAAAGTTAGGGTTGGGGTTGATCAGGGAATTATGTAATTTTGCCTGACGGTGACAATTATCACCGGTTAGCTTTAGCAATGCTTCATATACTCAAATTGAAAATATTATTTCGTGAGATATGTAAATTAATAATAAATCGTTGTTCATTTTTGGATTATTTTAAATGACGGATGTTTTCTAATAATTTTTTAGAAATTTTGGAAAGTTTAAAACGGTTGAAAAATCTATAACGGCTATTTTAATCATGATCCATTATATTGGGCTATTGTCAGTCAAAAAGAAATTTTATCAAATATAAATGGAAACGTTTGCAAGTATTTTCATCGAGATTTCACTATAAAGATGATTAAAAATATTAGATTCTTGGCTATTTTACATAACGCTGGCATTTTATTAATATCATTAATTCATAATAATTGCCCTGACATTATCATTATTCTCATAATATAAAATATTACGGCACCTACGGTATTTATATGGGGCCGTTTTGAATTTAAACCAGAGGAATATCGAAGAAATTTCACAGTAAAAGATTCCGGGATTTTTACGCAAATTTTACGCAAAAAAGTTCCTTTTTTCGACTTCGATCACGATTTGTGAGAGAGGGAGTGATTTTCAATTAAGGTGTTCTTTATGACTGATCAAAAATCCCTGATTCTGAGCTACAAGATACATATGTACTTCATCCCTATAGCATCGATATCCGCCGAAATATTCTGGTTTAAATTCAAAATGGTCTCGTATAAATACCGAAACTGTCGTAATAAAATTTCCTGATGGCCTTAATAAAAATTTTTTTATGATAAAAATTTGTATTTGTAGCTTAATCAATATTAATGAAAATAAATCAAAAGAAAATATGCAATTGTAAATTTTTTGTGAAAAATATTAATTCATTTGATTTTTTTAGAGTAATAATTTAATTTAATTTCGAGCCGATACAGTCAAAATAGGAAAAGGTGCATTCTTTTCCCAAAAAGAAAATATTTTTATTAGTTCGTTGAAAATTTAGAAGTTATTCATTTATTAAATAAGGTAAATTATCATTTGATGCTTATTTTTTTTTTGTTGTTTAAAAATTCAATTAAACCATTAATTCAATAATTGTAATATGAATAATTTCATGCTCCATAATTAATGTTAAGATATTAGAAGATCAAAAAAATTCATAAACCGCAACAATGTCTAAATTAATAAGTACAATAAAAATAAAAGAAATATATAACGTTAAATAAAATTTATAATTCCAAATCATCATCATCATCACCTAATCAAAAAATAAAATAAAATAGATCAAATATAAAATAAATATTTATGAATCAAAAAATGAATAAAATAAAAAAAAATAATATATAATTGATACATACCAGCATTTATTTGATAAAATGATTCTGTTAATTCTTTAAGTTTTTTTTCAAAATTTTTATCATTTTTAGGTTTTGGAAGATTTGGAAAATTGAGAAGTCTACTGGTATAAATTGCTCGCGGATGTGTTTTATAATTTGTTTGAGTTGTAGTCGTTGATGCTTGATTTTTGGAAAATTTTTTAGCTTCTTTAATTTGAATTGCAATTTCGCTATTTTTATTACTATGATTCCTCCAGTATTTTTCTAACTCTTTTCTTAATTCATTAAAAGTGGGTCGATGTGTAATTCGAGCATCCCAACATCGCATGATTATTTGTGTAATTAATTTAGGAGTATGAAATGGAATTTTTGGTCGAAATCCATTACATATTTTAAAAGCTAAATCATTATCATGCGATACATTGTGATATGGGGGAATTCCAGTAATTATTTCATAAGCAACAAATGCAAATGAATAAACATCAGCAGCCTTTGTATATTCCTCCCCACTAAATACTTCAGGAGCTATATATGGTAATACTCCGGAAATTTTATTCTTTTGGGAATTTTTTATGTTTTCTGTAATTAATTTACTCAATCCAAAATCTGTTATATACATAGAATCAGATTCCAAACCAAATTTTAAAATATTTCCGGGATGAAAATCACGATGAATTACATCCATTTTATGAATTTTTGAAAATTCATTAGCTAAATCGTATAAATACCATAATTTACGACTCCAATCGATATTATTAGAATTATTATTTAAATAATTTCGAAGACTTCCACCTTTACAATAATATAAAACCATCATAAATTTGTGAGTTTCTGGATCTTTTGTTATTCCATAAAGTGTAGACAATGATATTTTACCATTTGCTCTTAAGAGAATTACCATCTAAATAACATATTTTAAATTATAATTAGTTACATTATATATTTAAATAAATTTTTCCATATTAATTTATATATTATTTTCACCTCATTTAAAAAATCTTCGTTTATGTCTACAATATTATTAAACTTTTTTAATACCACTTCAAATTGACCACTTCTTTCCCATTGTTGATTTCCAATATTCCAACTTTCAATAAATCCATCAACCCATTTAGCATAATAAATAGTGCCATAACCACCTTTTGCTATTTGTTTAATATCTTGAAATCTATTATAAGGTATCCATTCTATTACTTTATCATAAACAGCATTTAGTTGAGTATCTTGAGTAAATTTATCTATTGTTTCATTTCCACTTGTCCATTTATCAAAATCATTTTTGAAATGTGTTGAGTAGCACGGTTTGCACCACCGACTATCACGTTCTTGATTGCATTCTGGGCATACGTTAGTCATTTTCAGTTTACTAATTGTATGTAAGGTATAAGTTATTTTTTTAAAATAATCAATAAATAAATAAATTTGTATCAGAATTCGAATAGATAAAATATCAATGAATTTTTATATTTATTTCGTTACACGCAAAATTCCATACTAATCTTAAATGGACTTTAGTATGACATTCCTTAATTATTCGGAGTTTGACCAAAATTTAGCAACTTTAGGAATTTTCTAGTTAAACATGTATCACATCAAAAAATTAATTTAACATTAAGTTTGGATTTATTTATTTTTTTATAATACAAGAAATTGTTTATTTAGTGGCATGTATTTTACTATAACAGATACAATCACGTTTCATGTGTAACATGAAATGTCAACTTTTTTTTTGATGTCGCTTATGCTGATTTTTATGAAATCGTTTTTTTTGACGGGAGTTACGATTTTCGATTTTTATTGTTGATTTCCTTTTTAGTAGAAGTTAAGTTTATTTATAGCAGTTATTTTTTTTTACAGACATATTATTAGCGTAGCGGATAAAAATTTAGTAAAGGGACCATAACCGTAGCGCCACGTCTCTGCGGTATGATCAATTTGTTCATTTTCATTTATTGTGTAACTTTCTCTATAATTTAAATTTTGAGTTTGTATGTTTTAATGTTTTTGATTGGTTGTATCTGAATTTGTGGTTTTTAATGTTTTCGATTGATGATAATTACAATAACATCAAATAGAAAATATTATTTCGTGAAATATGAGAGATATGTAAATCGTTGTACATTTTTTTAAAATGACGGGATGTTTTATAACAATATTCTTATTTCTAACATTAGTTATTTAATGATTTTCCAAGAAAAAAGACGGTCATTTGTCATTTGTCATTTGTCATTTGACATTATGACTAAATCATTTTAAATAGGCATTCTATAAATATTATATAATTTTTATTTTTTTTTGAAATTTCTATTTCTTAGACAAAAAAATGGAAACCAAAATTTCCAAAGAAACGTTAATTATAATTTTAAATAATCTTAAACCATTTCGTTCAACTCAAGATTTATATTCATCATCATTAGTTAATCGAAACTGGTGTAAAGTTGCTATACCTATACTTTGGGAATCAACTTTGAGTCAAGAATGTTATGGTCTGAGGAAGAAAGCATTATGCATTCGAACTTATATATAATGTATGGATATGCAAGCTAGAACTTTACTTACTCAAAATAGATTCGATTTATCATCATCACCACCTCAAGCCACTTTTGATTATCCATCATTCGCTCGCAAACTTAGAATCGATAATTTAGTTTATTTTATTTCCATATATTCACGACCAATTATTTTTCCAAATCAAGATAATAAAAAAAATAATAATAATAAAGAATCGAGAATATTATTTCGTGAGATATGTAAATTAATAATCAATTTTTGCTCATTTCTGGATTATTTTAAATTGGTGAAAGTCTCCGAAAATTTTTCTAGAAATTTGGATTTGTATAGTGATTTGTTTGGTTCAATTCTCAAGTTACCTGGTATCCCGGAAGTATTTAAGAAATTAGAAAGTTTTATAACAGAAGATTATTATGATGGATTGATTTGTCAATTATGTGAACCATTAAAATTAATTTGTGATAATATTTTAAATATGAGTTGGAAATTGAATTCAAATTATCAAGTGAAATTACTAGCAAATCTTATAAGTGTTCAAAAGCGGTTAGAAAATGTATCAATTGTCAATAGCGGTTATTTTGGTCATGATCTATTATTTTTGGCTATCGTCAGTCAAAAAGAAACATTAAAGAGCCTTTGTTTAAAAAATTTATGTTATAATCGTTTTGCGGAGAATTTACCACCAATTGGAAAATTTACTTCACTTCGAGAACTTTATATGAAAAATTGTTTTGAATTATGTAACTCAAATGGTTTATCCTTGGCTTTATCATTTACTCAATTAAGTAGTTTTCATTATTTTCATTCGAGTAATTAAAATGAGTATCCTCAAGAATTTATTATAAAAATTCTCGAAAAGGCCAATACAAATTTAAAAAATATTTGTCTAGATTTATGTCCCTTTTCAGCTATTTTAAATTATTGTAAAAAGATTACCGACTTAACTTTAATAAATTTAAGTCCTGAACAAGTAATTGCAATATTTAATAATAATTTTAATGAATTAAGGAGGCTTTCATTTTGTTGTAGAAAAAGATTTGATGCTAATAAATTATTATGTCAAATGGCCAAAAATATACCAGAATCACTTGAAACTATTGAAATTAGAATGGGGATATTTAGTGTCAGTAGTTTAAGAAAATTTTTTGAAAGGTGGTGTTGAAAAGGATTAGAAAGAAATAAAAAGATTATTGTAAAACGTACAAAACAAGCACAATAAGTGATGAGCATTTTAAAGTTATTGAAGAATATGGAGTTTAATTTGATATAGAAGAAAAAATTCCAAATAATATTTCAAATAATATTTGAAAAAAAAAGAAATTTGTTTACTTATAGTATTATAACTTTTGCATATTGAGTTTCGTATTGTGTTTCATTGAATTATTTATTAATTGAAAATATTGAAATATTAAAAATATTATATTACCAAAAAATCTGATATAATTTTATATGATTTATTATTTTATATAGCTTAAATATTAAAATATTGTTAATTAAATATAGCAACGGAAGAATAATTACAAGAGTGGAGAATATAACATACACCTATTCCAATTAAGTTATCATGGAATACAGTATCATCGATAATACGAACAAGTCTATATTTTATATTAATTTTAGGTATCCAGATATTAATAGTAATAGATATTAATATTATAATAAAAAATTTGGATTTATAGCTTAAACTATATTAATGATAACAAATCAAAATGAAAAGATACAATTGTAAATTTTCACGGAAAACATAATTTATTTATTCCATTTAATTTTTGTGAGTAATAATTTGTTTTAACTATTATTTATCCTAAATAGGAAAAAGGCATTCTTTTTCCGAAAAGGAAATAAGTAATTATTATTTTATTAATTCTAAGATTTATGGTGCGATGCTTATTTTTTTAGTCAAGTATTTTTAAAATGCTAATTAGATACGCATATAAATAAATTGAGATTTTTCGCAATTCATATACGTAATCATTTCATTAGTGCTAAAATATATAACGTAATATTACGTAGGTGTCGTAGGATTACGAAAATTTACGCCTAAAAAATTTTTCTGATGATGTTTGTTATTCCCAAGCATGTTTCTATCAAAATAAAAGTACTATTACATATTTTTATTATTTTTATAAATATTTTTTTATTTATTATTTAGATATATTTATGGAGGAATTGTTAATTTGGAGAACCTAGAAACCGAATTCACTTTTAATTTAATGTTAGCTACAATTTGAACTTGATGAATTTACCAACAAATTGGAAGACTTTCTCATTGATACTAAAGCTTCTTGGTTAAAGCCTACTTTTTTTTTTTATTTATTGTACTATTTTTAATAAAAGTAACTTTAAAAATTTAGAAAATTATTGTAAAGATATTATTGCAAAGCATCTAAATATTATTTTTTGATAGTTCATATTTTGCATCATTCATGAATCTGCAATGGTGTCTCTTCTTAAGCAATATTTGCAAATGGAAGAAGTTAAAATTTGGGATTATGTCATTAAATGGGAATTGCTCAAAATCTTACTCTCCCAAAAACCATGTTCCAAGAAAAATTTCTATATTAATAACCACTTCGCTACAATGTCTACCACTTATTTGCTATTTTAATATTTCAAACACAGAAATTTTCGATAAAATTAGGTCTTATAAAGAACTTCTCGATAAATGACCTTGTTTAAATATCAACCAGCATCTGGTAGTCCCTGACCGACCAATTAAATCAATTATCTTGCAAGCAAAATTCACTTTGGTTACAGAATTACCTCCTCATTCAGGAGAACCTAAAGAACCATTTTCAATCATTAAATTTCTAGTTGGATTCCATACCAAATATTCCATATAAATTTGAATTAATTTTTTGTAGAATTATAGATAGGCTTGCTCCACAAACATTCTGGAATATTTCCCATGGTCATGACAAAACAGTGTAGTAACGAAAGTTAAAGGGACTGATGAGATACTTGGAGGTTATAATCCTTTAGAATGGAATAATTCTTATATTGGTTATTACGTGTCTGGATGGAAACAAATGATAGATTTATTTTCTCATCAAAAAATGGTAATATTCAAAAATTCTATTCTTTGAAGAGTAAAATTTAATTTGATAAATGTCATCAAAATAAGGTTAGTTAACGTTTCTGAGATTTCTTCTTACATAGTGAATAATCTGATTTTACTTAAATTGCTTCGATATTAATGGTGCTTATTATGAAAAACCTATAATAACTAAATCAGATCGCTTTTCTATCGTTAATTATGCTTGTTAGAAAATCTTAAATAATTAGAAAATATTCATTTTGAAAAATATTTGCATTTTCACTCACTTTACAAGGTCACCGCTACTAATGACAATTTTTTTTTGTTTAATATTATTTCTCACTAGATAATTCGATAATAATTTATAAATTAATTAAAAAAAATGTATTGAATTTTTTTCCTTCTCGATTTTGTCGTTTATTTATGAGAACTTCCTGTTTTATCAAAATAGCAGTGTACAGTACATATGTTCAAGTCACATTATATTTATATCCTTAAAATATATATTCTGATAAATGCGTAATTGTATCAATATTTTTGAGATAAACAAAAATTAAAAATTGGGCTTTTGATAATAGAATCATTGTAATATGAAAATTGTGATTTAAAAGATGCAATTCGTACGAATTTTTCTAACAACAATTTATAATTTGCAAATATGCGAATTTTCTGATTTCAAAAACTCTAAGATTTAACCACTGCCACCAGTGCCAGATAATTGAATAATCTTATTTCTTCTTTTATAAAAAACAAAAATTGCAATGCATATCAAACTATTACTGCGCACCTATTCCCGTTACAAGCCCGATCAGCAACAGGTTACGAGAGGAAGGAGGGTCAAAATGTGTAACCCACGCATTATTCTTTATATCATAAAGATATTGTGGCGGTCTGCCAGAACTAAGAGTAAAGTTATGTCAATCAGTCCCACTAAATCGAACTCTTGTTACACCCCTTTTCGTACTAACTCAACGTACTCTTGTACGCAATATTTTGTAATGCCCACTATTAGCCAGTAGGATCAAGCAGTCACTTGCCTACTTGCAACAAACAGATATATAAAATAAACTCTAACACAGTACACACAGGTGCGATCTGAAGGTACATGAGTAAGTGGAGTAAAGGTATCTTTCTACAGCTTACTATGCAAACTTTCGAATCTTAGCTTCAGACTTTATTCAGTAACTTTATTCAAGAAATTACAAAATTAATAATAGAGGTATTACGGGCTGTTAACCGTTTCTCACCAATATTACCATTGTCCGAAATAAAATATTTTAAAGATGTATCAAATTATTACAGAGTATGCCGAAATTATTAAACTTATTGCAAAGGTGTAACAACAAAAATATATCATTGCTTTGGCATGTCTTATCCCTGCTGCTAAATCGTTCCTATCTTTATTATTAAGATTTATTATGGAAATATATACCAAAAGATTATTATTATATTATTACAAATTAGGTGAAAGATTTTTGTAGTTATTTGAAATGTGCTAAAAGATATCAAAATTATAAAAATCGAAAAATAAGTCGATCCTTTTTCACATCCTAAATTACCAGTTATTTTATGCATTTTCAAACTTGTTTCCCTTCATCCCTTTGTTGTCACGTCTAAACACATCTTTTCTATTTTTAAAGATGACACACAAGGATGAAGGATAATGTACAAAGCTGAAATACTTTGACAAAGATGAATAATCTGTCATCATACTCATCCTGGTAACACTGTCATCTTACTGTCATCTCCCGTGACATCCGCAACACTTCAAAATCCCGTGCACATCCCATGTGGAATTCGTGCACCCTCAGTATAAAATAAAACAAAAGGACTTGTTTTTTTCGCGCCTGTTTCGACTAACAGATAAGAGGTGATCAATATGGCGACATGCGTAATATCAGGTGACAGATTAACCTTAAATTAATCTTAGCCTCTGAATTATTATTGATTACGAAATGCCCCACGCCAATGCAGATAGATTTTTTTTGCCAATTTCAATAAAAATAAAATACGTTAGTAGTAGTAGTACAGTCAGATCTGGATATAACCTCCACACGCGGAAGCAAATTATGGTGGTGATTATAAACCTAGGTAATTATAGTATATCATATCAAATAAAAAACTTTTGGGACTGAATAAAGAGGTGTGTTATAGATAGTTGGTGATTATACACAGGGTGATCATGTCCAAGCCTGACTGTAATAATAGTAATAATAAAACAGTGATCTATTTCTTTTGATCTATATTTTTCATCATCTCCAATTATTAATTCTTCCTTTGAGACTGAATCATCCTCTTCATTCACTTCACTTTATGCAGACACACATTGACTCCTAATATAGGGTGAAAATCTCACATTTTCTCTTGTGAACTAACTAGACGCTGATGACCATGTTGTTTAAGATATAGCTGCATTTATTACATAATTTGCCACCTTTTTCCTCTCCAACAAAGTGTATTGATGGTATTACAATTTGAACATTTTGGTTGACCATTTCCGAGTCTTTCGGTTTTTATTAAGATTATTTTATCATCAGGTCCTACTTCTGTTGGTCTTTGACAATTTTTACTTTTAAACTATTATAATAATAATGTGAAAAAATGAAGATTAATGATTATGTGTGAATGAATATGCAAGGTGAAGGTATGCATAGATTAAAAAAAAAGTAAAAAAAAAAACAGATCGAAATTAAAAAAATAATGATAAAAAAATTATTAAATATAAAGTTACTATAAACTAAAAACATTACAAAATAAACCTTCACCTTGAAGATTTCTCCAAGCAGTAGTTTCTCGAGCTTCATAATTTGAAAATGAATATCACAATTTTTGAACAATATTGATTTTCCTTACCATTATTATTAATGATATTATTAGTAATAGGGGATCCGATGGTTGCTTTGGTAATAATTTATCATAGTAACTGCACATTAAAAGATTAACGATCATATCATTGCAAAATTTCGAAAGGCTTTAAATCCGTTTGAAAACTCGAATGATGAATTTTGAAAATTTTTAAATTTGACTAAAAAGTGTGCTTTTTTATTTTTAGTAAGAAATGTTCTAAGTCTTATAACCTAATCCATCATAAAATGTAGATTCATAAATTATATGATCATTGGTCGTAAATTCATTAAACATCGGTAAAATGAGCTTGCACTTCTTTTTTTAGTTTCAATGAAAATGTGTATTTGTCGTACAGACAATCGCACAAATATTTAATTGTTTCGCATTTAGTCAACGCCTTTCTTATTTTCCGACTCTGAAAAAGAAAAATGTCTTTCAAATTTTTTGACAAGTTATCTCAAAATTTTATTGAATTACTAAACGATAAAGATGATTATAATGTAATCATTGAAATTGGAAACAAGGAAAAATCATTTACGGCACATTCAAACATATTAAAATATCGATCCCTATATTTCCGTAAAGAGTTAGAAAATATTCAGCCAAATGAAAATAATATTAAGACCATTATTAAGTCAAGTTTATCTGCTCAAATTTTTGATGCTATTCTCAAGTAAGTTTTTATCAATAATAAAAATACTATTACTTATTTTCTTATTTTTATAAATAATTATTTATTTATTATTCGTTTTATTTAGATATATTTATGGAGGGATTATTAATTTGGAGAACGTAGAAACCAGATTCATTTTTGATTTAATGTTAACTGCTAATGAATTTGGACTTAATGAATTAGCCACCAAATTAGAAACTCATCTCATTGATACTAAAGCTTCTTGGCTAAAAACTTATTTTTCTTTTATTTATCGTATTATTTTTAACGAATCCAACTTTAAAAATTTAGAAAATTATTTTAATGATATTATTGCAAAACATCCAAGTATTATTTTTGATAGTTCAGATTTCGCATCTCTTCCTGTATATGCGTTGGTTTCTCTTCTTAAGCGAGATGATTTGCAAATGGAAGAAGTTAAAATTTGGGATTATGTTATCAAATGGGGAATTTCTCAAAATCCTACTCTCCCTACAAACCTTGAAGACTGGTCCAAGGAAAATTTTTTTACGTTAAAAAATACCACTTTACAACAATGTCTACCACTTATTCGCTATTTTCATATTTCAAATACTGAAATTTTCGATAAAATTCGGCCTTATAAAAAACTTCTTGATAAACAACTTTGGTTGGATATCAACCAGCATCTGGTAGCTCCTGATCGACCAGTAAAGTCAATTATTTTACCAGCAAGATCTACTTTGACTATAGATTTATCACCTCGTACAGAAGAAACTAAAGAACTTTCTTCAACAATCATTTCTAAAGAACATGCGGCAAAAATATCAAGTTGGATTGATCGTAAAAGAACTACTTATTCAACAACAAATATTCCATATAACTTTCAATTAATTTTAAGTGGAACATTAAATGGGTTTGCTCCACAAACGTTTTGGAATATTTGCCATGGTCATGCTGAAACAATTGTGGTAGCAAAAGTTAAATGGACTGATGAAATACTTGGAGGTTATAATCCTTTAGCATGGGATAATTCTTGTGAACTTAGTCAATGGATGGAATCAAAAGATAGTTTTATTTTCTCATTAAAAAATGGTAATATTCAAAAATCTATTCTCAGCAGAGTAAAAAATTTCCAATATGCAATTAGGAATGCATCAAAAGGATCTCAAAATAGGATTGGTCCACATTTTGGAGATTTTTTCTTATGTAGTGATTATTCTGATTTCACTTTAGATGCTAGAAATTGCTATTATTTTGATAGTTCTTCCTATGAAAAGCCTATAAGAACATCACTATCATGCTACTTTTCTATTGTTAATTATGAAGTATTTAAAATTGTTAGAAAATCTTAAATATATTAAATCATTTATTTTCGTATTTGTTTTTTTTTTGATTTATAAATAAACAATTTAATTGTTTAGCAAGATATTTCATGTAAAAATGCATGCATTTTTACTCTATAACTCTCTAGATAGTTTGACATTAATTTGTAAATAATTTATGAAAATTATTTTTTTCTTCGTCACTACTCTAATAATTATTAATTTGATTTTTCTTCAAGACGGGACAGGCATTTTCAATGGCTATTTTTGAAATAAGAAAAAAAAGAAAAAGGAATGATTAATAATCATGCATGTTAATATAAGTTTTTTTTTCACAAAATTTCAATAAAGACGAAAATACATTAAAATAATAATAATAATAATAGTTATATACAAATATTTAAAATAATAAACATAAACATGGATCTAATTCTTTCAATCACTATTCATAATCATCATTTATCATTTCATTCATTCCCTCGTGACTAACTCATCACTTCATTCTCTTCATTTTATTTTCACAAAAATCACCACACACATTAATATACGGTGAAAATCTAACATTCTTCTTTTGTGAACTAACCGGACGTTGATGGCCATGTTGCTTTAGATATAATCAGCATTTATTACATAACTTACCGCCTTTCGAACCTCTCCAACAAGGAGTATCTGTATTATTACAATTTGAACATTGGGTTGACCATCTTATTCACCATCCGGTTGGTCTTTGATAGTTCTTTACTTTGGACTAATATAATAATGCGAGATCCAATGGTTGTTTTTTTTTCTTCTTGGATTATTTGTATCATTATTTGTTACAATTGAATCAATTGAATCAATAATATTGTTGTCACTGTTTTGGCAATGAATACACGAGATTAGTACATGGCGATGTAGTGTTAGTAAGAATCAAATTCAATTTTGAATGTAAGGGTTATGATATAGCATTTAATTGAATACTACATTGTTGTTGTTGTGTTGTCGTTGGCGGTGATAGTAATTATCCCTTCTCATGTGTAATTGATTCAATTGATTGTTTTTGGAGAAATTTGAGTAGGAATAGGAGGAGAAGGAAAGAATTGAGATCATCCAAAGCTGCAATCTCATTGAATTTGAATTACCTCTGAATATTGTGATGGTGACATTTTTTTTTATCAAAACTAGGAAACACAACATTTTCCAAAAGACCATTTTCTTCGCGATCATATTATTTTTTTTCACTTCTCTTGTTTTATTGTTAGTATTGTAGTTGCTGTATTTTTTTATTATTAATAGGTGATAAATGTTTATTAGGTGATTGATCAAACTAAAGTTTTGTTAATTGAGAAGGATAAATTTCAATGATATTATAATGTTGTGAAGAGATAAAATATTGTTATTTTAACTGCTATTATGATTATTGCTGTTGTTGCAATTGTTATTTATTGGTTAACTCATTATTCATAATATTTGATTCACCAATTCGGGGATAAATTTCTGGTATTGATTGAGTTAATATTACTTCTTTCACATTCAATATGTCTATATTATTGGTGGAATAGGAGTAAGAGACGGAGTAATTAAGAACTGAAGAATTAAATGAATTAAGAGTAGATTGATTAAGCGAGTTAAGAGAAGGTGGGGAAGAAGGAGTAAGTGAAGATGAAGAAATTCAAGGAGGAGTAAGAGAATGAATTTGGTGAAGATCATTATTTTATAATGATTAGTATTTTCGTTGTTGTTGCGGTTTTGTGGTGGCTGCGACAGTTGTGCTGAAACTATAATGAAATCTTCTCTTTCAGCAGAAACAGTGGAAAACATGATAACAAAGAATGTATTTTAATTAATAAAGTATTTTTATAGAAGAATACGTGTGACGTAAAATAAATCAATAATTAGTAGTTTTGCGATGTTCACGTCTAGAATATAAAATTTAATAATAATAATTACAAATAATGTATAATAATTGAACCGAAGATATAAGTTAAATCAAATAAAGATTCTTTAATGATATTTTAGGTAATCAAAAAAAAGTTTGAAAAAAGTTACTTAAGTACTTACTTTGCATACTTGAATACTTTACGTTTTTGATAATTTATTTATTATTCTATTTTCTAGTATTCAAAGAAAAGCGTTTTGTTTCAAGTATAAAAAATTACAGATGATTTGATTTAATTGTTTTAGAATTTTAATTAAATTAAAAAAATAAAGTATATTTATATCTAAATTTTTTTACAACTTAACGATTTTAGTATAAAACATAATTTATTTTTTTTAATCGATACAAGTATTAATAATTGATAATGTGATACATTGGTCGATTATAAAGCATTCTTCTGAGTTTAATAAAGAATAAAAGTATTAACCAATAAAAATATTGAAAATTTATTATTATTATTATAAATTATTCTTGAATTCTTCGTTATCCGATAATAAACAGTACATATTTTTTTAAAGTATTTTAGTTAAGTTATAAAATCGAAAAAAATATTAAAATTTAATAATTAAAAATTATGAAAGATAAAATCAGATAACAATAATGTTAAAAATAAATAAGTTAAATTAACGTTAAACGAATACTAAAGTAAGTACTGGATATATAAAAATGATAATATAAATAAATAAACCTGAAATATAAGATTCGCTATGAGAATTATATAAAAAACTAAAGTGCAGACAACATAAAATATATAAAGTATGATATCTAATCGAATTTTATGGTTGTTATTTGTTGTTGGCATGACAAAAATGACATCTTGACTCTCCTCTGACTCACAAACCCAACATCAACTATTTCACACTTCGGGGGCAATTAATGAACTAATTAAAAAAAATTTTTGAAGACAAATTTTTTTTATTGATTGTTTATGATGAGATGAAAAAAAAATTTAAATATATTTGCATTTGCAAATGTAGTCATTAAATATTAAAAGTGCGTGCGTATTCTTAAATGTATGAATAAAAAATTCGTGTTTATTGTATCGTGATTCGTGCGCTGTTGATGTCGACTATTAAAATATGTGAATAAATTTACATAACAATTGATTTAAACTACTTAATGTTAATGTAAAATAATAGACATAGACAGTAGCGGGTTGCCTCCTACTAAGAACGATTCAACGCTCAAAGCAGTTGGACAGGCCGTAAAATAGTTTAGCCGATCCTTGTTCTAATTTTTGATAAAACTACATGCCGCCAAGGCATAATTTTAAATAAAATTTATAATACTCTTATAATAATAATGTGATAAAATGTAAATTATTATTATGATAAATTAATGATTATGTGTGAAAGAATATGCAAGGAGAAAATTTAAGTGTAGTATATTAGACGTAAAAGAAAGTTATGCATAAATTAAAAATCAAACTGATCAATCTTAAAAAAAATAAACAAACACTATTAAATATAACTTCCAATAAATTACAAGAATTACAAAGAAAAGCTTCGCCTTGAAAATCTTTTCTCCAAGCAGAAGTTTCTTGAGCTCATAATTTTAACAGAAATATCACCAATATTGATTTTCTTGACAATTATTATTATTGCAATTATTAGTAATAGAAGACTCGATGATTGTTTCAAATATTATAACGGCATTGCTACAGTCACCGCCGGCAAAATTACATAATTCCCTGATCAACCCTAACTTTGCCCGTAAATTTAATTTTGCCCATGCCCAGTGACAATCACCGCACCGCTGGTGAGCTTCAGCAATTCTATTTATAAAGTGTATATTTTCGAAAATTTTCAAAAATTCGTCTTATAAATAAAACTGGAATTCCAAAGTCGAAAAAAGTAGTAAATCGTTAGATTTAACCAATATTTTGAAATACTGTATATCATTGCAAAAATTTTGAAGCGCTTTAATCTGTTTGAAAACTTGAATAATAATTTTTTAAAAATTTTAGTTTTAGTCTAGAAGGAAGTCTTGTAACTAGGTAGATTTCAAGATCGACCGTAGCTATGAATTTTTTTATCGATAGCACAAAAATGTCCAATGAACATTCTCCAACTTCGATAATAATAACGTAATAAAATCACTTGATAAATTTTCAAAAAAAATTAAATTAACTGTTAATTATACAGTTAATCACACAAATATTCCCGAATTCACCCTTCTTCTTCCGACTCTCGATAATTTATTAAAAGAAAAAATGTCTTTAAATCTTTTTGACAAGCTATCTCAAAACTTTATTGAACTACTAAACAATAAAGATGATTACAATTTAATCATTGTAGTTGAAAATAAGGATAAATCTTTATGGCACATTCTAATATATTGAAATATAGATCGACTTATTTCCGTAAAGAATTAGAAAATATTCAGCCAAATGAAAATAATATTAAGACCATAATTAAGTCAAGTGTATCTGCCCAAATTTTCGATGTTATTCTCAAGTAAGCAACAAGAAAAGCACTACTTGATTTTATTATTTATAATTTTATTTTTTTAATAATTATTCTCTTTATTTAGATATATTCATGGAGGAATTGTTAGTTTGGAGAAAGTAGAAACCAGATTCATTTTTGATTTATTGTTAGCTACTAATGAATTTTAACTTGATGAATTAACCGCCAAATTAGAAACCCTACTCATTGATAGTAAAGATTCTTGGTCAAAAACATACTTTTCTCTTGTTTATCGTACAATTTTTAACGAAAAAAACTTTAAAATTTAGAAAATTTTTATAATGATATTATTGCAATTCATCCAAATATTATTTTTAAAAGTTTGGATCTTAATTCTCTTTCTGAATCTGCATTAGAATCCCTTCTAAAGTGAGATGAATTGCAAATGGAAGAAGTCTAAATTTGGTATTTTGACATCAAATGGAGAATTTCTCAAAATCCTACTCTTCCTAAAAACCTTGGAGTATGGTCCAAGGAAAATATTATTACATTAAAAACTACATTCCGAAAATCTCTACCATATATTCGTTATTTTCATCTTACGGCTGATGAAGTCAGAGATTCAATTAGGCCGTACAAAAATATTCTTGATAAACAACTTTGGAAAGATATCAATCTTCATTTATCATCCCCTAAACAACAAATAAAATCAATTATTTTACCAGCAAGATCATTTTCGAAAATCATTTCTGAAGAACATGTAGTAGAAATTCTAGTTGGATTAATCGTAAAAAAAACTACTTATTCAATAACAAATATTCCATATAAATTTGAATTAATTTTAAGTGGAAAAAGAAATGGGTTTGCTCCAGAAAGGTTTTGGGAAATTTGCCATGGTCATAAAAAAATAGTTGTAGTAGTAAAAGTTAAAGGAACAGATGAGATACTTGGAGGTTATAATCCTTTAGCATGGGATGATTTTGACAATGGTCCATTTTACAGTGGTTGGAAGAAAACAGAAGATAATTTTATTTTCTCATTAAGGATTGGTAATATTCGAAATTCTATTCTCAGCAGAGTAAAAAATTTCCAATATGCAATTAAGAATGTACACTTAAGAGATCAAATTTTCGTTGGTCCACGTTTCGGAGATTTTTACTTACATAGTAATAGATATAAAGATTTCACTTTGGGTAAAAGTAATTACTGTGATATTAAAGGTACTTATTACAAAAAACCTATAAGAACATCATATCTCTTTTCTATGGTTAATTATGAGGTATTTAAAATTGTTAGTAAATCTTAAATAATTAGGAATACATTTATTTTTGAATCTTTTTTGATTTAAATTTATGAATAAATAACTTTATCAGTTTAGCAAGTTCTTTCATAAAAAAATGTTTGAATTTTCACTCCCCAAAGTTGCTAGATAACTTAACGCAATTTATAAATAACAAAAATTTTTCTTTTTTTTTCTTTTCTAAAAGTGCATACTGGCATAATTTCTTGTAATTTTTTTTAATTAAATTTTTCTTCAATGCAGCTATAGATAAACAGAATACTTTTATTGAAAAAAAAATCCTTTAATGAAATTGGAAAAAATGAAAACGAAGGAGATAACACAATAATCATAACAATAAATCAAGATTCATAATATTCTTAATAGTAATAAATTTAAATTCAATAAAATAAAAATGCAATAATAATATTATAGAAATAATAATAACAAACATTGATCTATTTCTTTCAACGAATATTTATCATTATCTTCATTTATATCTTCATTCGTTTCTTCGAGACTGACTCATCCTTCTTCTTTCTCTTCATTTTATTTTCACACACAATCCACCACTTTTAATTTAAGGTAAAAATCTCACATTCATCACTTGTGAACTAACCAAACGTTAACTTTCCAGATCTCTCCAACAACGCGTATAGATGGTATTTCAATTTGAACATTTTGGTTTACCATTTCTGGGTCTTTCAGTTGACTAAATCTTGATTCATCATCAGGTTCAACTTCAGCTAGTCTTTGACAAATTTTTTACTTTTAAACTATTATAATAATAATGTGAAAAGATGTAATTATTATTATTATAAATTAACGAATATGCACATGAAGGAATATGTGAGGAAAGAATATACGTAGAACATAAAAGAAAGATGAGCATAAACTCAAAATAAAATTGAAAATCATATTTTTTAAAAAAAATAAATGTAAAAAAAAAATATAACTTACTATTAACCACAAGCATTACCAAGTAAAGTTTCGTCTTGAAGATCTTTCCCCAAGCAGGAGTTTCTCGAGCTCCACAATTTAGACAATTTGTTCCAATAGGTCATAACACTTCAGTATGTTTAGATTTACCCATTAAGCTTTTGATCAATTAGGGATAGATATTGTAGGTCCCTTATGACTAACAACAATGGGCAAAAGATATAAATTGGCGGTCATTATTATTTTACAAAGTGATCAGAAACTAAAGCTATTGAGAAACAGATGCAGGAACTATCACTAGGATCTTGTATAGTAAAATTATTTGTAGACATGACTATCTAAGGAAAATACTATCTGATAAAGGAGCAACATTTGTTAGTCAGATAGTAATGAACCTAATAGAAATAATGGGATCTCTTCACAGCCTTACATCTGCTTATTGTCTTTAGAGTAGTAGGTTAACAGGAAGATTTAAACTAACACTTTTCAGAACCTTAGCAAAGTGTGTACAAGAAATAACACATGGATAGGATAAATTAATATCTTCAGCATTATTCACATATCGTATAACTAAGAATAGAACAAACATTGGGAATTATATAGAGGCATTCAAGTGCATCATTTGAACATTTCATACATATCCTCGGATCATCCAGCATTCAAATTTAAATGCTATAATTTTTTAATACCATTTTTGCATAAATTTCTTAAGTTACCTCCCCCTTTTTCTAAGCCAAATTGTATTAACAATTACTATAATTCCACCTCATGTTTATTTAGATCTTTGTTAATAATAATCGTGTAGATTATTAGATCATATTTATTACACATTGTGTAACTTGATAATCTCGAATTAAAAAAATGAATAAAATAATAAATTAAAAATAATAATAAAACCATATGTTCTTTATGTCAAATGTATTGGCTTTGGGTTCAACAAGTTCTTTGCCCCACAAAATTTTGGAGACTGGTTCCAATAATGAAGAATACATATCACTTTTGACATCTTACCAGTGCCTCTTAAACAATCAAAATTCAGAGTATGAATTAGCAAGAGCCATAAAGTGAGAATTACCACCACCTCTATCTGATTTTGAACTGTTTGTTTATTCTATGACAACCTCATCAGGCACCCATTTGACTGCCAACATATCTTGACATTAGTGTCTCTAAGCCAATTGATCTTTTTTCTTTTTTTACAATCAACATGTTAAACATTATTGTCAAAAATACAAATCTTTATGCACTATAGAAAGATACTGGTGCCACTAGTAGATATTGGCTGAACTTAACTTGGAAAGAACTTCTCATTTGGATTGCCTTGATTATTTGCCAAGGACTTTTAAGTTACCTTTTCTTGACCAGTATTGGAATGAGACTGGCAAGCTCTCTATTCACTCTATTTCAAGACAAATGTCTTTAAAATGATTCAAATAGATAAAGAGTTATCTCACACTTCCTCTCCTATTGTATCAATTAAAAATTACTTTGTTAAATTGGAGCTATTGCTTTTGTACATTAAGGATGTCTCGATATGACTTTACATACAAAACTAAAACATTTATGTGGATGAAATGTTGATTAGATTTTCTGGAAGAAGTGTTTACACTGTTTGAATCAAGAATAAACCAACCCCTGAAGGTTTTAAAATTTTGACCCTTAGTGATGCCAGGTATACTTTTACTTTTTTGTCAACATTATGCATTGTTCCAAGTGATATGACAAAAGTAAGTGGACTTAATCAAATTAATGTTAGTTTTTTCATCTCATTAATGAAAAACTTCAATAGGTTTTCAAAAGAATTAAAGTGAATAAAGTATTAAATTTGTTTGAAATGTTCATTCTTGAGTTGTGGTAAATGATGTATTGGTTGTCTTCTGGCAAGATAAAGGGCCAGTTGCAATGTTATCACCAATTTATGAATTGTTAGTGAAGAATTGAAAATAGAATGGAAAAGATGACAACTAAGGGAAACAACCACCAATGCAACAAAGGTTTGAGTAGTGTTTGGTCCTGAATTAAAAAAAAATTAAAAATTTCAAAAGTAATTAATGACTACAACTACTGCATGAATAGTGTAGATATCACAAATTAATTATATTCATATTACAGTATGCAAAAAGTAGTGTAGTGAAATTGGACGTCCATTTTTTCTTTGGTTACTCAATATTGCATATCACATTATTCAAATAGTAAAATCAACACAAAAGTAGCATGAGTTCTGTCACAAGCTTATCTGGAATCTATTAATTTTGCAAATAATATCAGCAAAATTCAACTGAGAAATGGTTTGGATAAAGATGCAAAATGACCAAAAGTAACAAAACATTTTGAGCTTTTAGACTAATGATTGGTTCCTGGGAACCAGCTTGTAGAGTGGAAAGAAGAACACAAATCATGTAGGTGGTATACATATTTGACAAACAAAAAAAATAAACATGGATTGTAAAAATTCATATAGAATACATTTTTGATATGTAGTGTGTAATGTGTTTCTGTGTTGTAATAATATCAGGAATTTTTTTTTACAATTCCATAATAAATAAACATGAATTTATTTTTTTGTATTACATTGTTACAATTAAAGTTCTTTTTAATGATGCTTTGCAAAAACTTATAGTGGTGAATAATTTTTTAAAATATTTTCTTTTATTAATTAAAAAGTAATTTTTTAAATAGTTTAAATTTTAAATTGTACATTTTTAAAAACAACTATTTAATCAGACAATTTATTTATAATTTCATTATTAATAAGATAATAAAATTTAAATCTTATTAAATTAGTATTGATTTATTTTTTGTGACACATGTCATGTGTGATACTGCAGCTAGACTCATGCTCTTGAAAGTTAGTTTAACCATTAAAATGAAGTTTTTAATAAAAAAAAATTTTCTCTAAGCCCAATTTACTTTCAATTATTTTAGTATACAAATTTGTCTACTAAAATAGATGATCTAAGGGATAGTATACTAGAATATCTCTATATAATTCCTGATGTATAAGTATGAAATGTTCAAATAATGCACTTAAATGTTGCATTCTAGTATGTTAGTGCCATTTGAATAATGCTATAGAATGGTGTTCATATAGTGTTGTAGATATACTTGCACGCAAAATTATTTTGGGGCACCGAAATTGCAAATTCAGGAAAAAAAGTTGAAATAGTTTCTCATAGAAGATGAAATTATTTTACTTAAAACCTGGAATTTTTTGATCACCCAGATTTATTCTTTGATTAAATATACATATAACTGGGTACTTTTTTTACTTCCATATATAGAATAGATTCTGCATAAATCTCAAAAAGTCAAAATATCTCAAAAATCCAAAATCAATTTTAGGAACATGTATAGTTGTAGAATGTTTTTATTTAGTTCCAGATACTACTAAGGCTGCTGTTTTCTGTCTCCAATAACCACTTCTTTTATACTTTTTCACCTTCATTCAAATTTTATCCATCATCCTTTGTACTTCATCCTTCATCCTCATATTTCATCCTTTCAGATGACAACACAAGTTATTACCGTGTACAATCATCTTAGTGTCGCCATTTATATCCCCCATGATAATCTGCATGTTTACAAAATTACTTCACCACAGTATTACTAAATATTGAAAAGTGTATGTGGATTCTTTAAATATATGTTTATGAATGTGCATTTTGTACTGTTTTTGATGTTGACTATATATAAATAAATTATATAACAACTACTTAATATAAAATAATAATTAATCATGCAATTAAAAGATTAAACTAAAGATCATTAACCATCAACTTTAATTAACACATCATCAAAGGAGTGAAGGTTTAATTTTCAGAATACAATACAATAAAAAATTAATATTGATAAAAATCAATAATAACAACTATTTATAACACCTAAAGGACATCACAACTCACAGGAGATGATAAATAAAAAAAATAATAATAATAAATGATATTTGAAAAAGGATTTAAATAAATAAAAAAGAAAACAAAAATAGTAATAAAATAAAAAAGGAAAAATAATATGTAAAATTCCCTATTGTTTATAAGATTATCTATTATTTGACAAAAACAAATAATGAATGAAAGAATCATCATTTAATTGATTGATTTTGATTTAAAGATTGATGTTAATATTTTATTTTAAATCCAACAGAGTATTGTTCCAATAAACCTTTATTAATAAATTAGGTGTAAATTTTAAAAATATAGATAATTTATTTTACATTTATTGAAACTGACTAAAAATAACATTTTACTGTCTGACTTATCATTGCCTAAGTGTAATCTCAGGAACTGATAACCAAAATCCTATCAGATGTAATTATTATATATGTAACTATAATTATTATTATATTCACATCCTAAGTTAATCTACATTCTAAATTTATATATCATTTTCTTTTCTATTTGTTCTATTTTACTATATTTTTCTTCCTTAGTTTCTACTAACTTTATACCATCATTATATTCTCATTTTCCTCACCTTTTTTAAATTAATTTTTCCCTTTTTTTTCAATCTATTTGTAATATTATTTTTAGCTTCCCATAGTGTCACTTTTTCACACTGTTCTTTCCAGTAGTCTTTTAAGTACTCTTTGAAGTTAACCATTCCTTCAATAATTGCTTCCCTGGTCCTTTCTCTAGATTTCAATATTGATGTAACTTGAATACTAATGATTTTGATATGAATCCCTTGATTAATTCATGTAATGAATTATAGGTGAACTCATTTCATCTGTATCTCCCCAACACTTCCATAACTCACTTAGGGACCTAAGTTCACTTTGTATTTGTCTTCCTCTATCTCATTTGTTTGTTTTTGAATTTTTATAGTAAGGCAATTAATTAGTTGTTTGTAATGATTTGTCATTGGTGTGTATTCACTCTCTTCATTATTATTTCTTTTGCACTC
>CAJVPK010000372.1:0-36463 GCA_910592015.1 Diversispora eburnea | reverse complement strand
TATGTATCTTTAATCAAAGAATAAATCTGGATGGTCAAAAAATTTTGGATTTTAAGTAAAATAATTTCGTCTTCTATAAAAAACTATTTCGACTTTTTTCTTCGAAATTGTAATTTCGGGGTTCCAAAATAATTTTGTATGCAAGTATAGTCAAATCCCAAATTCCAAATATTATGAAAACTAAATTTTGGTAGCCAAAATATCAAATAATTTGAAATTTAGATAGCATATATATTGAATACCTGATATAATTGATTATTACTAAGTACCTGATAATTAATTTTATAAATTTTATCATACGCTTAATATAATAGTGATAGGTATAAGATAATTTTATTATTATCTCAGGTCCTTGATATTGTTCTAAATATCGGATGCATGATACTAAATAGTAATATTGGGTGAATGATATTTTAATTATTTTATTTGGGTATACAATATTATTATATACTTATTGTATTAGATAATCTCTTTATTATTATTAAATAAAATAAATTAAATATTAAATTTTCTATTCAATGAAATTATTTAAACATAATTTTTCTTATTCTTATTCTTCACCCAATAGTCTATCTTAATAACTTGACCATATATTCTATATACTGCAATAATCAAATCTATACCTTCCTTATAATATTCTTCTCTCCACAATTCTGTATTTGATACTTCAGGTGTCATAAATTTATGCTTAAATCAAATACTAGAGGAAGACGTATTTTTGTACTATTTGATGTAAGTTAAAAGATGTATTTTTGATTTATTCAAAAAAGTAAGTGTACATTCAAAGTAATATTATATCTCTCCAAGATAAATATCACTTGTTCTATTTCTAAAGATCTTCCATTTTGCTAAAATTATAGTATTATTTTTATATTGGCTTGTGATTTTGAATTCAAATATTTTATTTTCTATTATTAATCTTGCATGTTAGTTCATAATCACTTCCATACATGCTTTCACATTTTTCTTTTTTAAATTATATAATGTTATATATCATCTACATAATCTTTTTTGGATTTTTACTGGAATACTTACCCTTTTATATGTAAGTACTAGCATATGTCCTGGTATATGTTTAGTATTATAGATCTTATTGGATATATCATGTCTCAGGAAAATGAAATACTGTAATTTTTCTCTATCAAATTCATTAGTTACAGTTAAGTTACCAGCAACTTTCTTCAATGCAAGAAATTGAAGAGACTTCTTCAAGAGACCAAATATCTATTAACAAGAAAGATGATAATCCATAAGTAAATTTTTGAAGACTATTTTCATAAGTTCAGATTTGATCTAATAATTACTATTGGGATAAGAACCTATGAAAGATTTGTGTTAAAATTTTATTTATATCTGATATCTATAGTTTACCTATATATCTATTTAATCATTCATATGGAAATAGTCAAAAGTTATAAATAGAGCCATAATCTTGTATAAATTTAGAAATATGCATTAATAAATGGATATTAATTGTAATGAATTCAAGTCCATAGGTTCTTTCTATATTTATGGACATATCTTTTAATCATTTTTGTGCTTTTTGCAAATTGTCTTCTGTAACAAATCTAGTAACTAATAAGTTATATGTCCAAACAAAATGTTCCAAAATCTTTTTATCATTATTATCTAATATGTTCTATAGAATTGTTGTTGCATAAATTATAATAAAAGTTTTCTATTGATTAATGGTGAGTTTTAAAAATCTTTCTTCAATAGTAATCTTTGAAAGGATTCGATCAATATCAAATAGAAGTTAAATGTTATCTATCCTCCTTTGTACTATACAAAATTACTCAGAATTTAATTTATTCTCTTTAATAAATATAGATTAAATAATTCATTTTGCAATTTTAAAAAACAAGTAGTATATTGGATCCACTATCGCAAATTTGATTGGATTCATGTAAGGGAGACGAAGTAATTCAGACTATCATACTCTGTACTCTTTGAAATGAGCTTTCCTTGTTTCTCTGGTAATATATCTAAGTTATTCTTGAGCATATTGTTTATATTTTTGAAGGTTTGCAGATTTTCTAATTCATTATTCATAATTATTCATATTACCATAATGAGTTTTTTGAAACTTCTCACTATATCAACTTCTTTTTAAGCACCTGTGGCATTTCATTACTGCAGATCTGTGTTCAAATAACTTTCTTGTAACCAAAATATTAGAAGAATCTACAATTATCGTAACTTTTATATTGAGCTCATCTTTATTTTCATATGTTTCAAAAACTCTTCATCACTCCTGTAATTCTTTAAAGTCATCAACTATCAGTAATAGATAATGATTAATTTGATTCTTATCAGTTTTCTTAGGTTCTAGGAGAAAATTCAAATAAATTATATTTTTGAACTCATTTCTTTCGGTCCTAAGGAGATTGTATATCGAAACATAAATAACACCAGTACTATATTGTGTATACTTAAAAAGTTAAAACTAGTCTAAATTTATTAATAATCCTAAATTCGAAGTTACAGTTTCGAACTAAAAAATTTGTTACCATCAAAAGAAAATGAATTTCAAATTCTCCTATCATATATATCAGCATAGATATTGTTGTTATAATTTTTCTGCACCTGATTGATCAAGCATTTTTTCAAAACTTGATTTCTAATACATAATGCTTAATTGTTATTTGATTAAAGATTTAGGATATAATATTTGAAAAATAATTATCATATTTTTCATATTTCTTTTGAGAGAGGAGAGTTCATTATCACATAAATTCTTGTAGGAAAGTATAAGATTATTAGGATATTCTTTATAATTATAATGTATAATTGTCAACTTATTATTTTTTTTATAATTACATATAATCTTAGAATTATATAATTTATGACAGTTTGTATAAACTGTCATCCTTAATTTTGGTTAAAAAATTCCTAACTTCTTTTTTTGCTATAAATAAAGAAACAAGAAATTCACAAAACTTAGAATCATCGATCATCATAAGCATATTATTTAAAAACTTAATTAAGGTCTCCAGGGCTATATCAGGTATCCAGTATCTTTGTTGAAACTTAAATAAATACAAAAATATCTCTACATCTAATTTATCTTCTAATTCTATTCTTTCATAACTTTTGCTATCACTTTTTAGCCCAGGTGCAGCAAATAAGTTATCATCATCTTCAGGTGCTTTATTATCTGTGTTCATATACTCTACTTGATTATTATCATCATCTTCTTGGTCATTAATCAATTCATCATCATTATATTGTTCTTTTAAGTCATCAATTAATTCATAATTTTTTTTATCTCCTATATTAAACAAAAGTTTATCATCATACATATTGGACATCTCTTCTATATTAGGTTCACGAAATTGATCATTTCTTGATTTAAATGATGATGTAACTTTGAGATCTAATCCTATAAGCATGTTACTTACAGATATGTCTCTATTTAACTTTGGAATGTTAGTTGTATCCTCAACCGGAGATAACTGTTAGGAATTTATTTTTCTTTTCTTGTTATTCCTATTTGATATATTTTCATTCACTTAAGTTTCATTCACTTAATTAAAATATTATAAATGTTATACAAATTAAAATTTGATATATGGTCATTTACATACCTGATATGATTATTTATGATCATGATGTGCATAAAGTTATTTCAATAATTAACTTACCTTTACAATTAAACTTTCATGCTTCAATTATAGCTAATTGAATTTTTTTTTCTTTATTAGATTTCCATATAATTTTCTCATTAGTATGCTTTTTTTAAATTCATCCATTAACTTCTTTTTCTTCACAGTTCGTACAATTACAAATATATTTGTAATTTTTTTAGGATTTATCAAATCAAATAGAAAAGATTCCACTTAGGCAGTCAATTTTTGAGTTTTGTTTTTCAAATTAATCATTTTATTCAAAAGATAATTAGTCAAAGTTCTTTAATAAATTTATTTTCAAAAAAAATGTTTCTAAAATATTCACATAGTCAAATACTTGTTTTTTTTATAATGCGCAAAAATTATTTACATAATTTTTTAAAAATAATATATATTTGCGTCTTAAAATTAGAGAAATTTTATTTAGTTAATATATTTTTTATAAAATATATATAGTAATAATTTATTTAATATGGATAGTAAATAATTTATATTATTATATTAAATTTAATATATTACACATTACTTTTCTAATCTACATATAAGTAAACAAATATCTTTTTTTAATTATCAATAATTAAATTTTCTTTCTTTAATATGTATAATACTTCCTTACAACCCATTTCTATTTATTTCTTTAAAATACATATAATGTTAATAATACTATATCATATTGATAATACCATATTATATAGTTCTTATATATAATACTAGAACCTGATATACTGTATGTATTTTTTATTTTATTTTTGTTTTTAGGTAGTAACTAATTTTTTTTCAATTTTGGAGAAAGATAAAGTTCTAAAAATTTAAATACTTTGTCTTTAAATATATATTACATATATTTCAGCTATATACAAAAATAACGTGTCATAATTATGAATATATACATGTTCCCAAAATTGATTTTGGATTTTTGAGATATTTCGACTTTTTGAGATTTATGTAAAATCTATTCTATATATGGAAGTAAAAAAAGTACCTAGTTATATGTATCTTTAATCAAAGAATAAATCTGGGTGGTCAAAAAATTTTGGATTTTAAGTAAAATAATTTTGTCTTCTATAAAAAACTATTTTGACTTTTTTTCTCGAAATTACAATTTCAGAATTCCAAAATAATTTTGTATGCAAGTATATATGAATATAAGTAATATGAAAATATTACTTCATATAATATTATATATAATATACCTGATATTATACCTTTTGATATTAAAAAATCTGAAAAATACAATATAAAAAATTACTTTTTCTCTTTTTTTCTTTCTTAAAAAAAATATTTTATTTAATTAAATTAAAATAATTAGAAAAAATAAAATATTTTTTTTTTAAAAAAATAACAAAATCAAAAAAAAATAACAAATTTTTTTATCCTATCAAGATATTAAAAAAGAAAACAAAAAATAAAATTTCAAAAAAAGGTAAACTAATTAATTAATTATCAGTTTATGATATAATTATGACTAATATATAATTAATATATACAATATTTATAAAATATGAACAAGTAAGCTAAATAGTTATCAAAATACTTAATAAAAATAATAAAAATAAAAAAATTATTAATAAAAATAATAAAAGGAAATTTAAAAAAAGAAATGAATCTTTTTTTTCTTCTTCTTCTTCCTTTTTATCTTTTTCTTCATACTTTTCTTCATCATCTTCTTCATTCTCTTCATTTTCTTTTTCATCCTCCTCCTTATCATCATCATTATCTTCATCTGTTGATAAATCTTCGTTATCAGCAAATGATAAATCGTTATTATCTGAAGAAGAAAAAAAAAAGAAAATAATAGAATATTTAAATTCTGAATTCTATAAGCAAGTTAGGATAAAATTGATTTTTTATATTATACATATACCAAACACAGAATAGCTAATACAAATTTATATAATTATAGAAAGAATTATTTTTAATCTATAAGTCAAAATATAAAAGCAAATATCCAATAAAGGTAGAATGTACGTAGCTGGAGTAACATAATGATATAATTTCAAAACTTTTGTTCAAATTAAGCAAAATAATAAATGAAAAACATACAATATCAGATATGAAAATCAAAGAAATGTTACAATCAAGATGGCGAACTGTGCATTGACAATAGAGAGTTAAAGTAAAGGGAAACGAAAAAATAAATTTGAGGAGAATGAAAAAGAATACACAAATGGTGATAGTAAGATTTTATAACAATATAATAATATAACTATCAGGTACAGTATTGATATAATTTTATTTAATAGAAGAAAAAAAATAACAGAATATCTGTTAAAAGAGGATGATGAGAAATTAAACATGTATTTACAAAAGGATATATTACAAATATTAAATGATAACGGTTTCCACTCTGAAGAGTAAAAAATAACAGATGAAGAATATAAAAGTACTATTTACAAGTTATATTTATATTATTTTCATTTATAATTAATTTAAATTTACAAAACAAGATCCATTAGGAGAATTTGAGATTATAGATACTAATGATGATAATTATTATAATAATTATAATAATAATGATAATCATAATAGTGATTATGATGATGATAATTATAATAATTACGATGATGATAATAATCGTGATAATTACGATGATAATAATAATCGTGATAACAATGATAATGATAATAATAATATTAATAATAATGATAATAACAATAATGATAATAATAATAATAATAAAACATTATTATTATTACATAATTATAATGGTGATGATAATAATGATAATAATAATAGTAGTAGTAATAGTAAAATTAGTGCTACTACAGATGCCACCATCTTCACTGCTATCACTGCTGCCACTACTGCTACCACTGTTACCTGTTTACGTAAAACAATAATATCAATTTTTATTAAAGATAAATAGTGACAATCTGATTCAGTAAGTAGATCAATAGTAATAATATTTTTACATCTATTGGGTATGATATTAATAAATGATATTTTATAGTTAAAAAAGTTACTGCACAAAAGAATTGACCCAATAATCGATATTGTGTACAAATCACTAAAAGTGCTAAAAACTAAAATCAAATCTCTATGACATACACTAACAAAAATAAAAATATCAAAAAACACTCCAATTTAGATGTTAAATATGGCAGTATATAGAAAATTAAAGTGAAAAAATAGAATTATTCTAATCTATAACCCAAATACTACTACCGAAATGATGATAATAATAATAGTGATAACAATAATAATCATAAAGTAGGAACAAGTAGTAAAAAAAGAAAATGGAAAGATAATAATAATGATTATGAAGTAGAAACTAGTAGTAAAAAAAGAAAACAAAAAGAAAAAGAAAAAGAAAAAAAGAAAAAATCAAAAAAAAAAATCAAAAAAATAATTAGATAAATTTAAATATAAACATTTTATATAGTATATATAATATATTTTATTTTATAATTTCATAATAAATGTATTTTATTTTATTATCTTTTTTTATAATTTGCAAATAAAAAAAAAGTGAAAATATATATATATAAATAAAAGATACCAATAGATATCTGATAGAAAAAAAAATTACCTGATACACAGAGATATACCATACCTAATATATAGGAATATACTATAAAAGATATGTACCTGATAAAAAAAATAAATAAAATCAGATGTCCGATATATGAATGATAAATTTGAATAAAATGTTAAAATATTAATGCCTAATATGAAACCGATATGGGTCCGATAAATGTCCGAACTTCTGCATTTCGACTTACCAATTGGATGCCTGATATATTACATAATTGTTAATATCAGACACCTATCGTATGCCTATTGGGTTCTTGATAGGTATATGATAAGTGTCTGATATTTCCTATTTTGACCAGTAATATAGAAATTAAAAAATCACCTATTTACATTTGTTAATGAATTAGATAATAACTTAGAATATGATTTTCAAGATAATAATATACCTGTTTATTATGCAAAATAATTCAGTAAAAATATTTCTTGACTAATACAGTCTTCAGATTTCAATTCAATTGAGTATTTATAGAATATTTTAAAAAGAAAAGTTTATAAACATGATCCACATCCAAAAAATCTTAATGAATTAATGATTGTTTAAAGGAGAAATGAAATAAAATTGAATCTGAAGTTTTAGAAAATCACCACTGGTGAGCTTTAGTAATATCCAGTTAAAATAAATAAAAATTGTATTAATTATTATATAAGGTTTCTTTAAAATTTAAATGATAGCTACATTTTCAATTTTTGTTAAAACTTCTAAAACTTTTACAGTAAAGGCACACAATTCTTAGCTTTAATGTTACTTAGTATAACTTTTGTTATTTTAATATTAATAAAAAAAGGTTTATATGTAACTACAATTGATAATTATTTTTGAATTTTTATAAATATTTAGTTTAGTAAAATCCGTGTCGATCATTTTTAAAAAATTAAAAAAAAAAAATTCGAAAATAATTACCAATCGTAACCACATATAAAACTTCTTTATGTATTAATATAATAGTAAAAATGACACTAAGTAAAGTCAAAGTCTAATATATGGAGCATCTACTGTAAAAGTTTTAGACTTTTAAATTGAGAATTGAGTTTAATATTAACGGTTAAATTTCGGACGTCTAAAATTATTCTCTGAAATTTAACATGTATTATTCATTCAATTCTTAATAGATAGGATTGAAATTTTTACAAAAGGTGCTCTATATCTCAGACTTTAATGTTACTTAGTACTACTTTTATTGTTAAATTAAGTTTTATATGTATAAACGATTGATAATTATTTTCAGATTTTTTTATTTCAATTTTTATTTTTATTAAATTTCAGCAGTTTTTATTCACGTCTAAGTAAAGTCAAAATTTTCACTAGATACTGCGATAAATACTTCTAATTAAAATTGTAGATAACATTTATGGCTACAATTCTATATAAGATAGTTGGTATCTATATTTAATATTCATTGAATGCGGTATAGGTAACGATCAAAGATTAAATTTATTATTTTTTGCCAATTTTATTTCAAGTGTAGATTACTCCAAATGTAGGTACTTGGTTTTGACATAAAACATATCATATGATAGCCCTAGTTTAGGGGAATTTAATAAAAAAAAGTTTGTTCACTCATTGTGTCACAATTAGCATTTTAATTTTAGTAATTTTTTTAAAATTTTCAGGGAGTGTAGCGGTGAGAAATGTTTGTAATTCTGGTCGCAAAATTGATATTATATGGTCGATGAAGCCAACCGATCTGGAGTTCTCGATTGGGGAAATCAGTGGACTACCGAACCAACTTGATCATTCACATTTCTTTAACGATAAATTAAAATTGCAAAGATGTTAAAGGTTATTATAAATAGGATCGTGAGGAAGTATGGTGGAACGGGCATTGATTCGAGTTTAGTAAATTTGTATGGCTTACATGTTTATTGTAGGTATTGCCAACTTTGAAATTGTCAATATTATATATAAAACTGACATTCTCCTCTTACAGATAATGAAGTAATTGTGTACGAGATGTCTATTCCGTTTCGCGGATTGTACATTTTTATGTGAGAATATTCGGTTTGATATTACGATCTGCGCTGGTGTTCCTTAAATTCAAGGTTTGTTTTTACCGACACACGCATGTTTATTAATTAGTTTGCTAAAACTTTTTTACAAACTTTCAATTGTTATATGTTATTAGGAATTGCTTGAAAAAAGTAGGACTGATCTGAAAAGTTATATTCAGGATGCATGTACCCATACACCCGATAATAATGAAAATGCACACCTGTTTATTACACTTACTGATTTGACGCCCGAAAAAAAAAATATACAACGGGTAACTGGGAGAAAAAGAAAATAATAATCTTGACATTGACATTTTATTAAAATGTTTTAGCAAATATATAATCTTCACGTCATTTTCATAAATTACGTGATTTACTTATATGACATTATAAAGTCTTGTACCTTGTTTATTGCGTTATGCATAACTATTGATTAAATAATATCCGCTGTTTTATTAATAATTTATACATTTGCGCATTTGAAAGTACAAATACTAGGTTAATTTGTTGTCCCGTTTAATGTTCCGTACGAATTATCATTTTTTTTTGAAAAATTTGAGATTTAAAAGATAATTTAGAATTAATAATTTAATATGAAACGAATATTTTGATGTAGACCGAAACACAGATGATGAACTTCGTTATGTAATATCCAAACGGAGCTCAACTTTACAAATTGCGAAATAGAATTTTAGAATTTTCTTTGCAGAAAAAAAAATTCTTGCCAAGCTTAAAAAATACCAGTATGTTTCTTGTATTCTGCATCAATCTATTTTTGGAAATCAGAAATTAGATGTACCACGTTCTGAAATTAAAAATTTCAATTTGTTACATTCTGAAATCCTTAAGGTTTCAGAGAGGTGTAGAGGCTGAAAACTCGTAAGTTGAATAATTTTCCGACATTTCTTTTTACTGATTTCAGGATTGAAAGACTAAATAAGTTTTTTTTTTTTAATCTTAGTTTATTTGTGAGGTTATTTCAAAAAAAAAAAAAAATTTAATGTTATAAATTAAAATTAATGTAGCAAATATGTGATCTTCGATAAAAAAAAATAATGATAGGTTTTGATAGGTTAATCAACATAAATGGTTCAACAAATAATCGTTTAAAGAATTGTCTAACATACGTTTAAGGAAATATATTTTTGACGCGTCAAAGAATCGCCGATTTACGCGACAGCTTTTATATTTATTTTAAAGAAGGATATAATTTATCCCCTTTTTCTGAACCTGCATACATGCATAATATCTTCTCCGTCCTTGCATACAGTATATGCATGATTTTAATGCAAGTGCTGAACATATTTGTACAAAAAACAAAAAGGATAACATGCAAAAATATTTAATGATGTTCGAGATGGTCACATATAGTAATAAATGAATAAGAGATATAAATAAAAGAATTATGAATAGATAATGTGCATTAAATTAAAAGGTTCAAATGCAATTATGAAAAATTTACCAATTTTTTCTCTATTTCCTAAAAATAATTAAATGAAAAAACATTTATATGTAGAAGAATAAAAGCCTACATTTGTCATTGCATTTAATGATTCTGACTCAGATGGGGATTTCATTTTATAAAATTTAAGAGAATAGAAGATGAAAATTTATAAAATCATTTGTTTATAAACAAATAATTCTTTATTTCTTAATCGGTTCATATTTAGAAACCTGGAATTTTCTATACAGTTTAAACTCTATATGTATTTATATGAATATATTTATATTATATAATATGAATAATATATATTTTATATTATATAATATAAAACTTTATCAAAGATGTGATAAAAGTGATAAAATTATCATCCATTTTGTTTACTATTAAAGATGCTAAAATTGATATTTTTGATATTTTGAATTTCTTTGCTGATCAATTATATTTACAGATTTTTCAACATTAAAAATACATAATTAATGTACAATTTTACGAGAAAAACCATGCCAGAAAATTTTACAAATACCCTGCATGTGTAACATAAAAAAAACCAACCCACTACCAAGAAAAAATGTATCTGTCTACAAAAAAAAAATGAAAAAAAAAATCACAAAAATAAAAAAAAGGATGTCAAAAGCACAAACAAGACCGGCATGTCTAGCTTCCCACAAAAAATTGTTTAAAATGTTTCTAATTATCAAACATAACTATCCATGTTTGTCCATGTTGTCCACGTTATCCATTTTGTGATTTGTAATGATAAATGCTTTAATGAAAATTAAGAAAAATTGTGAATAAAAATCACGAATAATTATTATATATATTAGATAAAGCACCCCTTCGTTCTAACTTTGTGGCTGAAGATGATGCTGATGAATTGTTCATGAGAGTTTCATCCATTACAAACTGTGAAATCATGGAAAGATTATTTCGAAATTTGTTGGTTTCTCCAATCATAATGGTGTGACGTTTAGAATAATGATCCAATTCAAATTCGCTTATATCATCACATCGTGAATGTCTGTTATTATTATTGGCAATATCAATTCCTCGACTATATAATATTTCATTATAATCATATTCGTCGTATTGATCGTATCCTGATAAAGTGGTTGATGATTGACTACCATGAGATGGAATTCCAGCCATAGAACTAGTGATACTTTTTGATCTTATATAGGATGAGGTTTGTGATCTTAACGGTGGATGTTTCCCGGAGAATGAATAACCACCAAAATATTGTTGCATATTTATAGGAACTTCTTGTCTAGGTGTAGATAATCTAGGTGACATACTAACAAATGTATCATCAAAGTTTTGAAGATCGGTTGAATGTTCAATAGTTGGAATATAAGACGCATATATTCGTTTATGAAAAACATCATCCCAATCAACGCAACTAAAATATGGATGTGTTTTTATTTCTAAGGATCCTCCGGAACCGCATCCAAGACGATTTCGCGGATCACGTTGTAATAACTAGAAATATTAACAACAGTATGTTATTATTCGTTATTATTTATTATTCTTACATCACTTTTTTGCTATATTAAACCTTTATATGTTATCATAAACTTACCCCTTGTAATAAACTCATCGCTTCTGGTGACATTCCTTCTGGGAATTCTAATTCATCTTCTAATACTCTATGATACATTCGATTTTGATCCTCTGCCCAAAACGGTGTCTATATAATAGATGTAAAAAATGAACTTTAAATAATTTGATTTTTTCAAAAAAATGATAATTCTTAAATCGATAATTTTATAATACTTACGATTCCTGTCATCATTTCATATAACAAAGTTCCCAAACTCCACCAATCCACTGGATAACTATAATCTTCTGCTCGTATTATTTCGGGTGCCTATTAATTAATATACATAGATGTTTAATAATTTTTAATAATTTTTAATAATTTTTAATAATTTTAATAATTTTTAATAATTTTTAATAATTTTTAAATAATTTTTAATAATTTTTAATAATTTTTAATAATTTTATAATTCTTTAATAAATTAAAAACCTACCAAATATTCAGCAGTTCCACAGAAAGTATTTGTTTTTTGCCACGATGGTTTAAATTGTTTTGATAATCCAAAATCAGTAAGTACTATGTGACCATCTCGACCTATAAGAATATTTTCTGGTTTTAGGTCACTAAAAGTAGGGAAAAATCATTAGTTATTATTATTATTATTATTATTATATATTTTTATAATAATAATAAATAAAATAAATAAAAGAGAACTTACCGATAAACAATACCCAAGCGATGTAATTCTTCAATTCCTAATATTATTTCCGCAGCATAGAAAAGACATCTCTCTTCATCAAATTTGTGCCATTTTGCTAATTGTGTGGCAATATCTCCTCCGGGATAATAATCCAATACTAAAAACAATCGATTACTATCCTGGAAAGATTCACGTAGTCGGATTATGAATGGATGAGTAATTGTGGCAACTGCTGCAAGAATATCTCGTTCTGTTTTGGTGTGTTCGATTTCTTGACGAAAAACTACCCATTCTTTGGAAATAGCCTTGAGTGCATATAGTTTGTTGGTGGTTTTCTCACGCGATAGAAATACCTATTAAATAAAAATAGATATAAAAAAAAAATAAATATAAAAAAAATAAATACAAAAAAAAAAAAAATAAATATAAAAAAAAAATAAATACAAAAAAATAAATTATATATTACCTTGCCCATACATCCTTTACCAAGAACTTTGATTAACTCATAATCATCTATCGTTGATTTGATTTGTTGTGAAATTGGTCTCATGGCAGCTTGAATCCAACTGTCAGGTGGACTATTTTCAAGTATTTGTTTATTGAGAGCACCATTTTTCCATCTTATATAATCCTTTTCAGTTTTTACACTCAAAAATTCTCGTAAGCTGGGTAAATTTTTCAAATTACTATCGGTTAAAACTTTTCGTAAGTAACTTTCAAGTTTTTCCGCAGTCGTTTTACGGAAAAAGAAATGCTTGGGTAAAAGAAATGATTTTCTTCGATCATCTAATGTTGGTAATGTGGGTCGAGATTTGGGAAATTCTTGACGAATCTAAAAAAGAAAAAAAAAAATTTTTTTCTTTTGTATTTATTTTTATCGATTTTCAAGTTTTAAAGGAAACAAGAATAAATGATTTTTACTTGTTGGTCAAATTCAATAAAATCTGTAATTTGTCTATAAATGCATAACAATTGAGATTTATCTTCAATTGTTATTACGTATACCTATTTAAAATGAAAAAAAAAAATAAAAATAAAAATAATAATGATTATTATTATTAGGCTATAAGTTATTATGGGTTATTCGGAGTTACTTGGGAGTTACTTACCGCTGGAGTAGAACTTTTTTGTTTTTTCTTTGGAGTACTTGTACCGGAATTTTTGTTATTATTACTATTCGTAATATTACTGAAACTCAATAAAAATTTTTTACTTTCTTTTTTTCGAAGAGGTGGTAAACGGTCATTATTTTCTTGTATTGACTCTGTTTTAGGAAGTTGTGTAGTTTGTTTCGTTTCTTCTTGTACAGCTACTCGTAAGTTTTCTTGATCGGTTAAAGTGAAAGGGAACTCTATTCTGCTGTTTCTACTTGTTATACTAGAAGCTTTACCCATAAGGTGAGACAAAGCGCCGACTACACTTCCACGACGACTTGCACCAGAGTTTTGAAAAAGTCTACGTGGAGGAAAAGTTACTGCTTTAACAGTAGACCAAGGTGTTCTGTATATAGACCGTGTCATGGCTTTTCTTAAAATAAAATTTTTTGAGAAACTCTTTGGTTTTATTTGTTTTTCAACCATAAAAGAAAATTATAGGTTATTTATGTTAGATAGACTAAATAAATAGATTATAAGTTGCTATTTGTCCACACTTTTGTTTTTTATTTTAAATTTTATTCGTTCATATGTTAAAATGGATTCTTTTTTTAGAAATAATCCACGCGCGATAAATAATAAAATTAATAAAATGGAGAAATGATAGAATATTTAAGGACGGAAAAATCGGTGGATCAAAAGATTAAGGTTTTTTTTTTCTTATAAACAATGGTAAAAGATAATCTAGTAAGAATGGAATTATTTTTTTTTATATGTTAAAAATTTATTTTATCGCGCTTTTTTGTTTTTGTTTTTTTTTTTAGAAAGTAAATTATCTCAACCAGTGAGAATAGAAGTGAATCTTAGGATTATTTAAATAATTTCTTTATAGGGTGAATGTATTTCTATTGTGATACAAAAAACAAATAAATAGAAACAATAGGGATAGGGAAGAAGAATAATAAATCGGTTAAATTAATAAATAAGATAAATATAGGATAATTATATAAATTTTATAAATTTACGAAAATATTTATAAACAATAGAAAAATTTTTGATGAACGAGTATTTTTTAACCTCTATGGTATGGGATTTTTTTTTTTTAGTAGATAATAAGGTCTTTTTGTTTCTTAAAAAAGAGATAATAGAAATTTTATTCTTCCACGAGGTTTCTTTAATAACCAAGGAGTAAAAGGAGTTATAGACTTGGTCATAAACCCAAGAAGGGATAGTAACCTTAGTGGTCTTTGTGAAAGCAAGAGAATAATTTAGGAAGAGAATACTAAGAATTTTTTTAGGTAGAATGCTATGAATATTTAAATATTTAATTAAATACTTAAGGAAATATTTTTACATAAATGGTTATGTCGGAAATAAAAAGGTTCCGGTTTTAAAATTGATATGTATTTAATAAAATATCTTGCTACTGAATAATAAAAGTATAACAAATAACAATCCATACATGTTAATAAATTAATAATTGATATATTGAATCAGTTAGTCACCACGGAGGATATTTTAAAACAAAATATAATATGATGAATAAAAAGAATAATAATGAATTGGTGAATCAAAAAAAAAAAACGGGAAAGACGAAAATAAAATAAAACAAAAGATTAAAGATTCAAAGGTACTAATAAGATACACTATATAGCAATAGTAATAAATATATCAAGGAAGAAGAAAACAAAAGGAATTCCTCGTTCAAATATATATATATATATAATTCAAGTCATAATAACTGAGTTAATGAATAATCAATGATGCATATATGCGTGGATATAAATAGCTTCTTTTTTTATTATAATATGTAGATCAATTTTTGACGCTAACTGTACTTGACTTTATTCAACGGTTACAATAGAATCTATGCAGAAGTAGACTTGGTTTGGTAATTCCAATATTTTTTTTATTTATATTGATATTTTAAAAAAAAAGGACTTTGGATCCCCAAAATAACTAAAATATGCAAATAGTTTATAATAAACAATTTTTTTTTTCTTTTTTTTTTTTTTTTTTTTTTTTTTTTTTTTGGCATTTTGATAAAATTGCTTGAAAGCATATGGATATATTAATATTTTTCATGAAAAATATGCAATTCCATTTTTAATATTTGTGATATAATATGAATACTTTGATCAAAAAAAAAAAAAAAACTTTCAAGTGAATAAGTTAAATTTCTTTTAACGATAAGGATATATTTAAATAAAATTTCTTAAAGTTAGAATTGAGTATTTTGAGAAGATATTTTTTGCATACAATATATAACTACATTAATACTAAAAATAATTGTTTTTTATTTGTGACTTAAATTTTTAAATTCGTGATAAAGATATTCGACCAATCGTATTTAAGGAAAAAAAAAGAACAATGGCTTGGTGTTAGATAATAATAGAAAATTAGAACGTTAGAACATTAGAACATTAGAAATATTAGAAAATATTAAAAAGTTTCATGTAATTATCACACTGTTACACACCAGTTCGTTCTTCGTTTAAAAGAACTTATTGGAAGGAGAAGTTAAAATAACCGAAATAAAAACTGGGATTTTTTTTTACCAGATATGATTTAGATGGGGGTTGTAATTAAAAATATTGATAATCGTGCAACATATTTAAACCAATAGGTATGCATCGATTTGGGAAAAAAAATAATCTATCTAGGGTCATATAACGTAACAACAACAAATAAAGATAATCATTATCAAAAACATCAATGCAAACAAACAACTTTACATTTAAATAAGAAGTTTTGAATATCATTTAATAAATAACGAAGCAGCATTCAAATATCTAAAGAAATAATTCACTCTTTAAATATTATTCTTTCAACTGAGTTCGAATAAAGTTTTTTAAAATTCTAGATTTTTTGATCTTTGATAATATTAACAACTAGATGTAAATAATTGAGAAGAAATAAAGATAATGTATTCAATCATGTTTAATCATTACTCATTAATGCAAGAACCTGCAATTTGGTTATCAAAGTTATTTCCATATAAATAAAAAAGATAGTTGCACAATTATTATTATTTTTTTTTTTTCATTTATATTTATATTTGCGGGTTGTTTATTCATTTGGTATTTGCCTATTGTATTTCGTGTGTTTATTTGGTTGTTTTATTATTTTGTATTTATTTTGTTTCTTGTATAATAGTTTTTTTTATTATTGTTTTGTGGTGCGGTGCTTTAAACAAAACAACGTTGTAATTTTTGTAATTGTCAAAAATGAAATTTAATTCATTAAATTGTCCCTGGTATAATGTGATGTAGGGTGTATATATAACAAAGAGCATAAAGTAGAGTAGTTACAACATTGTCGTATATCTCGTCATTATGGCAACAATAACAATTTAATAATCTATAATAGAACGATCGATCAAGATCCTGCAAAAATACGCGTAGAATTTTGTTCATGCATTAATCAATAGATCATATATAGTATTTCCTTTGTTTAAAAAGCTGCGTCTTCTGAATTATAAACTTTTTAGTGTTCTCCACGAGATTTTTATATATATTAATTATTTTTATAAACGTATAATGACTTTATTATTGAAAAAACAAAAGACTTAAAAAGTTTTGTTAGTTTAATTGATTATTATTATTTTTTTTGTATTGTTGGATTAATCTTAAAATCAAGACATAATATAAGAAAAATAACAATAAATACTTGAAAGAAATGTACCTTACATCAATATATTTGGGAGTGATGCAACATTATAAAAATCGACAAAAAAAAACTGATAACAGTTATTCTAAAAATTACACTTTTTGACGTATAACCCAATTAATATAACTATTCTTGGGAAAATCTTTGTCAATAAGCGCGAAGTTCAATACTAAACTTAATCAACTATATAAAATATAAAGATTGGGAAATAATAAAAAATTCTTTGATAGATAAATAGGATTAAAACTTAGAAACGAAGAAATTTGTTTAATATTTAAATGTTAGTACTTGTTACACAAATAATTTAATCTCAGATAAATTTTTATCTTTACTTGAAAGAGAAACATGTTTTTTTTGATGCGAACAAGTAAAGATTAAGGGACAGAGGAGAAAGAACACCTTTCTTGTAGAATAGCTAAGAGAAAAAAGAGTTCTTCCTCTTTTAATTAAGGGCGAGAGAGAGGATAATATGTAAAAAATATATATTTATATTTATATGATATCTTTGTCGTTACACGTGTTTTTATATTTTTGTTTCATGCCACCTTCGAAACAATTTACAAACTCTCCAACTCTTCCACTTCTTCCACTTCCAAAGAGTCTATCGATTTTTTTTTACAAAATAGTACGAGCACATTTGTTGATTTGATTGAATTTCTCATTATTTATAGGCCTTCATTCTCACTATTTGGGCTTTCAATGTAGACGCTTTGTTTGCTATTATTTTCTTTATATTCCTATATGTTTGATCAAATCAAAAACAAGTGCAATGAGTATCTTCTTAACAAAAACTATGGAAAAGGGGAATTAATTTCAGAAGAAAAACTTTTTATTCGACCTAAAATGTCAAAGACCAATCATATTATCATTTAAACACGGGATTGAAAAATCATCAAGAGTTGTTGTTATATACGTCATAATATTTGGGAAAGCTCTTAATTTTGCATTTAAGGAACTGATCTTTTTTACAAAACCATTGACACGAAAAATGGGCAATACTTATCATTACTGCATTTTTGTAACAACCAACATTTTTCTTTCTTGATAGATGAGAGTCTTGATGGTTTTTAAATATATTGCTAAAGTGTATAAAGCCAAACATAATAGACCTCTGATTATTGTTATGAAAATGTTTTCCGATTGGCTTTTAATGATTCAGAAATCCTTGATATCCTCAAAAGATAATGCCGATTCCAGGAAATACATTTCTGTGTTTGTTGGTAATGAAGGAGATTTTCCAAGAAGAATAGTACCATATTCTTTAAATTCACAATACGACTACCAACCAATTCATTTCTGCACCTTTTGCTTTACTTTGTACTTGATAATTAGATATTAAATGATTCTTTCCATTATTGTTTTTTTTACTTGTGACCAGGCAATTACAATAATAATAGTATGATAGATAGATGATATTAAATTTAAAGGTAAATGAGAAGAAATTCCATTCTGCACGACTCCTTTCAGGTGATCTATATTATGATATAGGGAAGAATATTATCAAAGATTTGGTTTTTTAAAATTTATGAGATATTTCAGTAAGATTAATAAGATTGATAGAATTGAAGTGTTGAAAAACAATGTTTTTGCTTATCACCCAGAAGAATTCTACATTCAAGAAAATGTCATAACGCAAGTATTCAACAAAATTATAAAATTCTCAACAACATAAATTGGGTCAACATTAACACGGTCATTCTAAAACTTTTTAGTGACTAATACTCAAACTCCAACAGTCATTATCCAAAACCAGAAAAAGGATTTTGTTGAAACTTATTTTTAACTTATTGAGTTATTAAGAAATTAAAGGAAAAAAAAATAGTGGCAAATAAATTATATTTAATAATACCTTCACATTAAGTTTTTGTTATACATTTAATATAAATATTTTAAATACAATATATTATGAGAAAGTCAGCAAATAAAGAAATAATTCACAACATTTAGGATTTCAGAGAAAATCTAGTTTGACACCTTGTATCGACTGTGGAACGGAAGTATGGGATTTTAATATGAAAACAGATGCCTAGATTGCCATATCAAAATACAACAAGAAGGTCGTGGAAACTATCTCGAGAGAATTAGACAGGAGAATTTGGAGAAAATAATATTGGAGGAAGTATTCAAATCAGATAATGAAGAAGTGGATATCGAATTAATCACTAGTGGAATGGCAGATATGACTTCCTTTCGTGAGAGAAAGAGGTCAAATGAGGTAGTCAAATAATATAAAAGAGAGGAAAAGATTGTAGAGACTCAGGATAACTCGATTAAAGACTTATAAGAAACTATCCAGCAAATCAAATAGCAGTGAGTTAGAAGCAAAGATAGTTATCGCTCCAAAATAAACTTTGATTTCCTTTGGTCAATATTTAGGTCATTTATCCATTTCCAATCTCACTTATCCTTTGAATTTTTGATAGCATCTAGTCGGTATTTACCATTAAAAATAACCTCCCTTTCGTCATAGTCATATAAGTTCTTAAAAAACCGATGAACTTCGTTATTTTCTAAGATAGCATGAGATGCATCTATTTATTTTATATATTTGTTGTGATTTTTAATTTTTGGTAAAAAATTAGTATCATTTGATTCGAAATTTCATAAAAAAATTCCGGCAAATATTTTTATTTTATATATTAACAAAAAAATATGCTATAATTAAAGTCATAACATAAAAAATTTTAGATCTTAAAATTAAGATGTCTAACAATTTATAACTTGCTAGATGGTCTCATTGAGAGAATCAAATGGTGGTGATGTGATACGATCGATATTGACCGAGATATTTGGATTTAAATAAAAAATAGATTTTTTTTAATATTATCTACTACGAATTTCAAGTTTTGATTTATTATTATAATAATCGAAAATCTAATCAATTAATGTTATAATAATTATTTTTATTTCACCTTTCAATTGAAATACTCAGGGCTGACATAACGATAATACAAAATATTAATAATAATTTATATAAAATTCATAAGTTTCTAAATTATAATACTTTTATAAAATGTAATAAATGTAATAAAATTTAAACAAATATGCTAAACTATTATAAACTATTAATACAAAAAAAAAAAAAAAAATGTAAAAATACAATAAAATAAATTATATCCTTTGTCTTACCCAATTTTCTAATCCATCAACAACCCACAATTCTTGCACACTTTTTCCTAATACACCAATTTTAAATACTGTATCAGAACTTTCCAAACCTTTTACCAACATTTTACCCTCGGCCACTTTAATTTCAGCATTAAGATGTGTGGACGTAGTTAATTCATCCGGTTTATATCTTTCTTTTAATAAATTTACAAGTTCAGGTGCTTCTAAACAAAGTAAAGCATTATTAATACTGTTACGTTTAAAGGTTTCAGAAAAGGATCCAGCAAGTACTAATGTTACACCACAAGCTTTTAATGCAGTAGCAGCTTGTTCTCGTGATGATCCAGATCCAAAATTAAAACCTCCAACCAAGATGTCACCCTATTAAATTAATAATAATAATTTAAATAATTATTTTATAATCTATATTTAGAATTAAAGATAAAATACCTTGGTAACTATCTTGGCAAACTTGGGATCATAATTTTCCATTGCAACTTTAGCCATATCTTCAGATGTAAGCTCATCCATATAAGTATATTTACCAGGATAAATTGCATCCGTATTTAAATTGTCCGCGTTACAAAATAATAATTGACCTTTGATAACTTCTGGAAATCCTGGAATGACTTTTTCAACACTGATTGATAATGACATTGCTTCTGTATTATGCTGATTTGAATTTATTACACAAGTTATTTTTGGTGTTGATATATATTCGTGAGAAAAATTTGAAGAAGAAGTAGATAGAAATGCTGGATTGGATATCTTTCCAGCCACAGCAGATGCTGCAACAATCGCTATATACATTTTTAAAAAAAGAAAAGGGAAAAAAATATAATTTCAATAAAATTTTTGATTAACTTATATAAATATATAGATAAAATATAAATATATAATATATAAATATATAATATATAAATATATAGATAATATATACCAGGTGAAGCAAGATATGCTAAAGCATTAGGTGAACCCATACGCCCTTTAAAATTTCGATTGGTTGCTGAAATACCAACTTCACCATCTTTCAAAAGACCAACACCAAGACCTATGAAAGGAACAATTAATCATCAAAACATGATACAAAAAATTATTTTTAAAATTTGCGGAATAGTTTACCAATACATGGTCCACATCCAGCGGGTAAAGTCTTTGCACCAGCATCAATGAGTGTTTGCCAATCACCGCTTTCTTCGGCATCATTTTGCACTTCACTACTAGCTGCAGCTACATAAAGTTCTACACCATCTGCCACTTTATGACCCTTAATGACTTTAGCAGCAGCTTTTAAATCAGATGCACGAGAATTGACACATGAAACAATATATGCTTTTTGTATTGCAACATTCTCTTTTTCAAGTTTAGCAACAGATGTTGAAACTTTTACAGAATTAGGACCTGAAACATACGGAGATACAGTTGATAAATCTAAAGTCAAATGCTTTGCATAATATGATTCGGGAGATGATTGTAATGGATTTTTTTCAATTTCATCAATTCTAGAATGATTGATTCTAGGATGAACAAATGGTTTATTATTTGTTAGATCCTTTAAATTTTTATTTTGATCTTTCAAAAGTTCTAATTTATCAACTCTATTTCTAAGCCACTTTATTGTTCTATCATCTACTGGAAATACTCCAGCTAATGCACCCCATTCAGTCGTCATATTAGCTATAGCCAATCGATCTTCAATACTAATTCCATAAATACTTTCTTCTCCCGTAAATTCTATTGCACAATTTAATACTTCATCTTTATTAAACATTCCACATAATGTGATTATGATATCTTTTCCAGTAACTTCAGTAGATAATTTCCCTTTGAATTCAACTTTTACTATGGGTGGAATTTGCCACCATGTTTTACCTGTGGCCCAAATTGCTGCTGCATCTGTTCTAACTATAGGTGTTCCTAAACAACTTATCCCACCGTACATATTTGAATGAGAATCAGAAGCTACAGTTAATGTATAAGGAAAAGCATAACCTTCTTCTACAACTATCTGATGACCAATTCCTCTACCAGCAGGATAAAAATCAATATTATGCAATTTGGCAGATTCTTCTATTGATCTATATTTTGCCAAATTCTTTAATGAAAATTATAAATTTTTTTTTTTAATAGAATACAATTTAATTTAGCAATTATAAAATTTTGAATCAAATACCTTTTCTGATTTATCTTGTACATTATGATCAAGTGTAAATACAGGTTGCTTAGGAAATTTAATAGATTTTGCTCCAATATTTTTAAATCTAAAAAGAACAGGATGAAAAAGTTATAATCAGAATAATCGAAATGATTGATAAATATAAAATTCCAATAATTTGAACATAAAATTACTTTGACATGACGACAGCCGAATTGTCGTGAGTCATCACATGTTCAGGTTGGATAGTTACAAAATCTCCACTTTTCACTTTTTGACCCGGCGATACGTCTACAGCATATTTTTGAACAATCTTTTCTATAAGATTTTGTTTGTTCCTATACGCTTCAGAAGCAAATTTTCGATGTGCGAAATGATCAGTTCGTAAAGATAAAGCTCCTTTTTTGGCTACAAATGGAATGGCTCGAAATAACATTGTGATCTACAATTCAACAGAAACTGATGAACCTGATGGATAAAAAAATTTTATCAACCAATCCACATCCACTATATACGTGTATATGGTTGGTTTGAAAAAAGTTTGATCGAGAACTTTGATTTTGATCATCTCTGTTCAAATCGTGACAAACCAATGCGGCTCAAGAAAACCAAGGAACTGCGCTTTCAGAGCATATTATGGTTTACTTGCAAACTTTCATTCGTTTTAAAAATAATATGCAAAGATTCTTGTCACGATATCAATCTTACCATTATAAAACAGCATTTAGATTTAATATTTCAACGCATGTGACGAACCCCTTCATTACATTCACTTTAGCAGCGACACCCCTTCTATCTACTATACGATTTTGGAAAAGCAAATTCATTATAAATAAGCCAAAACGAAAAAAAACTCAAAATATTTCTATAAGAGAAACCCACAATTTACATTCAATTAATGTACCAGAATTATTCACGCATAAAAAAGATGCTCGAAAAAAACGACATTTAGCGCAACAAGTTCTAAATAATTCAACTGAAACTTCTCCTTTGATATGGCCAAAGTATCTTGAATTATCAAAAAAAGGTGAACTTCATTCATTTACTGAAAATGATTTCGTGATGATAATATCAAAATTGCTTAAATCAAATTGGAAACAACAGAGAATTTTTTATTGGATTGAAAGACTCTGTAAAGAAATGGATGCAATTGGCTTACATTTAAACAAACACTTATACGAAAAAATAATTAATATTTATGTCAGATTTGGAGATATCGCAAGAGCAGAATCGATATTTACAGAAATAACCAAAAAAAATATTGTACCCACACGTGGAACATACCTTATACTAATTACTAGATATGCAAAATTAGGGAAAATAAGACAATGTTTGGAACTTTTTCAAGATATGAAGAAACATTTAATAATGCCGGATATAAAAACGTACAGTACACTTATTTTAGCTTATACACGAAGTAATAATATAATCGGTGCATATGATTTGTTAGATGAAATGGATCGATTTAATATTAAACCAAATATTATTACATTCAATACAATCATCCATGGATTATTGAATTCACATGATTTTAAAGGTGCAGAAAGGTGTCTTGATATAATGCAAAATTACGGAATTACTCCAAATGTAAGAACTTTTAATACTTTAATGGCAGGATATTTAGATATCAAAGATTTTCGATCAATAGAAAATATTTACAATAAAATGCTTAAATTAAAATTAGAACCATGTTTGGATACTTATCATATATTAATGACGATTTTCATTCAGAACGAAGAACCAGAAAAGGTGAAAACTATATTCGAAGCCATTATTAGTCATAATATGCAAGTTGTAAGAACTTTTAATATACTAATTCATATGTATACAAAAATGAAGGATTTTGATACGGCACGAAAAACATTTGAACGGATGCAATCATTAGGCTTAAGACCGAATGTGGCAACATACAGCACATTCATCTCTGGTTATGTAAACGATCAAAATCTTGAAGAATCATTGAGATACTTTGATGAAATGATAAAGCGAGGAATTGACCCAAACTTATTTATTTTTAACATTCTTTTGAAAGGATATTTAAACAGTCACGGGATACAAGGTGCACATGAATTAATGTCACGAATGAGAGAATATAATATAATACCAAATCATGTAACATATAATATAATTATGCAATATATTAAAGAAAAAGATTATGAAGATGGATTTGAAAAGGCAATGGGTCAATATCATGAAATGCTTAGTAAAGACCTTAATCCAACCAATCGAACATTTAATATTATTTTAGGGTTAGCGACGAAAAAAGATTTACGAGAACATAAATTTAATTCACGCCTTATAAAGAATGATTATAATAATAAGTCAAGTGAATGCCCAGTTGAAAATATTCTAAAAGAGATGATGAATAAAAAATTTGTAATAGATGTAATTACATATTTAGTTTTAATGGGAAGTTTTGTAAATTATCGATATTTAGAAGGGGCAGAAAAATTAATCCAAATAATGCAACATAATGGAGTCTCTCCAAATCAATTCATCTTTAATATATTGTTAGATGGATACGTTAAAATTTCCGATATGAATAGAGCAGAAATGACAATCAAAAGAATGTTAAATAATGGATTTCAGAAAACAATAAGTGTATATAATTCACTTATTAATGGTTACGCATCTATTGGAGATATTAAAGCAGCATACAACCAATTTGAAGAGATGAAAAGAAACAATAATGAACCAGATAAAATTAGTTACACATCATTGATGGATTATTTTGCTGATAATCATCAAATAAGAAATGCCCAAAAAACATTTGATTATATGTGTAAACAAGGAATTCCTCACGATATAATAAGTTATACAGTACTTGCGAAGGCTTATGCATTATTAGGTAATATTAAAGGATGTTGGTATGTATTTATTGAAATGATAAAAGCGGGATATGAACCAGATAGTGTGTCAACGTTAATTATGTTAAATGCATATAATCGCAAAAAAGATATTAAAGGGGCTATTAAATACTTAAAAGAAGATTATTCAGGGATAGAAAAACTTAATACTTGGCATTATAATATTATATTGAATATGCTTGCTCGAGATAAACAACGGGCTAATGGCGCATTTTTATTATTCATGAAAATGTTGTACAGTCAAAATCAACCATCAAATTTTTCAGATTCTTCAGATTCTTCTAATTCTTCTTCAGTTCAGAAAACAAATACAATAAATCTATCGATTGAATCTGATAAATCCGATGGTAATGATGATAACATAGCCAATAATATAGATCCATCACCATCTTCTTCTTTATTTACACACAGAGAATTAAATATTCCACTTCCAGACATTGATAGTGTTCACATAATAATCAATCACTTTAGCCGATATCAAATGTGGGATTATATCATAGAAATATGGGATGAACTTTATCATCGAGAAATTTATCCACGTTCAATTGATTACTTTATATTTATGCGAGCCTTTTCCATGAAAAAGCAACCAGAAAAAATGATGAAAGTATGGGAGAAGTTCATATTACGAAATCCTCCACCAGATCAATTTACACGGATGATAAATATAATTAGGGAATATGTTAAAGATAAATCCATTAAAACTTAATTTAATTTATTAATTTAATTTATTTAGTTAATTTAATTTATTAATTTATTATTTATTTACTATATTTATTAATTTAATTTATTATTTTACTATATTTATTAAAAATTATTTATAGATTGTAAATAAACGAATTTATGTATAATAAACCAAATTTTTTGTATTATATAAAATAAAAATCATTACTGTATATATTTTATTTTCAGTAAAAAAAATGTGAATCCAAAATTCGATGATCGTTTTCTGGTTCGTGATGCAATACAAATGCAACAAAAATAGCGAAGCCATTATTTTAATACGGAAGAGTTTTCACACAAAAAAATAGATATTAGTTTGCAAATGCACCGAAAAAAATTGTGTATTCCAGAAATGTTACATCAATGTTTTAATTGCGTGAAAAAATATAATTAATTAAAAATAAATTTTTAGAATTGGCAACCATTTACATGTGTCTTCTTCCAAAGTCTTTCACTTCATTAACTGTCGCAAAAAATTTATCTTTATATTTATATTGATATTTTTTTTTTCGTTGCTCATTTTTTTTATATATTTTTATTTCATGCCATTTTCGAACGAACCAATTTACAAATCCTTCACCTTCTCTACACACCTCATCCATTTCTCCACTTCACCGATTTTTTATAAAAAAAAAGTACGAGCATATTTGTTGCGTTTGATTGTTGCTCAGTTGAATTTCTCATTATTTATAGGCTTATTATTTGTGATGGGCCCTCTTTGGGCTTTTATTTTTTTTTTCTTTATATCAAGAGATTCCATTTCTAATTGTAGATAGAGCATGATATTGATCAATGGGTAATTCTAATATAGCTGTTTCTGGAAGTATATAAGAATTTTTAAATTTTGCAATTGTATTTGTATAATATTAGAAAGATTAATTGGAAATTGTTCATTAAAAGAATGTAATAATCTATCTAATATTTCTAAAAATTAATTATTGAAGTGGGTTATTTAGGATTGATGTGTATTTACAGTTTGATTTTATAATGTAATAAGAAATTCAGGAAACATTGATAAGAATTTTTCATGATATATTTCATTAGTTCCTATTCAGTATAAGATTTATTTTTTGCTAGAACATTTAATAACAATTGCTGATAAAAATATAATTTGCTATCTTCAAATTTAAGAAATCAATATTGAGTTATTATTTCTTTTGTTCTTTTTACTATATAATTATTTAATTCATCATGATAAATTTGATAAGATGTTATTGGTGATGAAGGAGTAATAGAATATTTTTCATAATATTAAAAGTATGTAAGATTATTAAATTCTGATAGATAAGGATGATAAAAATATTTCATTATTGTATTATTATAATATGGATTTTTGTCTATTTCATCAATTATATATATTGGTAAAATTGCACATGTTCTTAATGTTGGAGGTTCTGTTGTCAGAAACTTAACTGTCATTGAAAAATTATAAATTTGATGTCCTAATAAAAAAAAATATTAATTCTATAGAAACAAGTCTTCTTGCAATAATACTTAATATATTATTTTCTTATATATTAAATGCATGTGAAAATTCTCATTTTGCAATATATTTTATTATATACTACTAGTTAAATATAAAAGATCACTGTACCAAATGGTAATTCCTATACTATAGATCAGTTAAAAATTAGTAACAATTGACATCCTATTATATCCTATATTATAAATTAGCTAAAATCAGAATTTTTTTTTGGTATGGCATATCTTTTATATTTAACTTGTGTATTCACTGGTCAAAAATTTATAAATATTACACTTATCAAATACCTGATAGGTATATAAGGTATCTTATAAGTGTAGTAAAATATTTTTTACACCTATTAGATACCTAATAAGTGTATGAACATGTACATTATTTTTACATGTTTGTTTTAGTAGAACAGGATCTTGACATTTCAAATTGTATTAAATTTGATTTTTTATAAAGTTCCATTTTTAATATGTACTTCATTATAGAAAATCAATAGTTTTGATCTATTTATATATATATATATTCATGTTATCTAAAAGTTTATTTTTGTGTCTATATGCTAAAAATATAAAAGTATAAAGTCTTAAACTTCTTGTCTCTCGATTTAAAAGAAAAATTAAGCTCTTTATATACATGTTGAGATCTATTCTATACATATAAATAACTTAGATCTATTGATTACAATAAAATTTAGAGATCTAAAGATTTAAAAAGAATAAAAAAGAATAAAATAGAACAAAACTTCTATTTTAAACACTTTTCTGGTTTTTGCTAAGTTTCCTGATTAACAAAACAATGGCAATAATCTAATTTCACTATGTAATGGTTAACTAGGCTTAAGTGACAATTTTGCAAATGGTCAGTAGGACATGATATTCACAGTATTCGCAATTTATAACTGTTAAGTTATATAGCACATTGTTACAGAATGAAATAATACAATACTAAAAACACCTACAAATAATTAACAATAATATTAGATAATAATAATATTTAAATTCAATTAGTAAATATTAATTTATTTGATGAATAATAATACATTAATAACATTTCAACTAATATTTATATTTGATGACATATATTAATTAGTTATCACTGGTCAAATTGTGAAAATCAACATTTATCATATACCTATCAGATATTCAATAGGTATATGATAGGTACCCAATTTTCAATAAATTTTAATATATCAGACTTCCGATAGGTAGGGTGAACATGCTGAAGTTTAGACACATATCGAACACATATTGATAGATATTGGACACATATTAGACTTCAATTTTTTGGTATTTTTTTCAAATATATTATACATTTAAAGGGTATCCAATTTCATTTATTTTTTATCAGGTACATATCTTCAATATATCTGTATAGTATATTGGATATATATCGGTTATTGTATATTCCTCAATATCAGATACTTTTTTCTTACTATCGGATACCTATTGGTAAGGTTGTTAATAGAACATAACGGGTTGGGTTGGGTTCATATTATAGTGGAGCAAGGATTAATCCAACCCAACTTGGGTTAAATATAGTTAAATGTACTGGGTTAATACTCCATGGGTTGTTCCGGGTTACTCCAGGTTACTCTGGGTTGCTCCATGAAGTAATAATTATAATTATACTAATAAATGTCATACTATCATTTCGCAGTATAACATTATGATATTTTTAACATTTCTAACATTATACGATATAATATTTATTATTGATTTTTATAAAAATATTTATAAATTACAAAACGGAAATGATTTATCATAGTTAAAACGTAATAACTTTTTTTTAATAAGTAAATATCAAATACTGTAATAATTGAGTTGAAAGTTAAGAATGATGTACATCTCCTGTAAAAATTTCAGACTTATATCATCAAAATTGAGCGAATGATGAGCGATTAAATTTTAAACAGAAATAATTCATCGTGTTCGAAATTAACCATTCATATTTCATATCATTCTTATCTATCAGATCACTTATTACAGTGTTTGACATTTACTTATTAAAATAAAAAGTTATTACATTGTAACGATGATGAATCATTTCCGTTTTGTAATTTATAAATATTTTTATAAAAATAAATATATTGTATAATGTTAGAAATGTTAAAAATATTGCGTAACGTTATACTGCGCAGACATTTATTTTATAATTATAATTATTACTTCATGAAGCAACCCGGGTTGGTACTAGAACATTATGCTCCATTTAACAACCCTAGTGACACGTAGTGATAAATACACTACCCCTGATAACCCAAACCCTAACCCCCCTGTCGGCATAGGATAAGAATCTGTTACCCTACGCACAGGTTAAATTTCCCCATTTTTTTTGACCATTTTTGTCACACGTATTTGATGTATCAAAAAAATAACCATAGGTGTCTCAAAAACGATACTTTAGCATCAAAAAAGATAACCAGAGATTTATCTATATCTATTAAATTATGGACTATAAAATTACGTAGACTGGGGTAGTTTGGTAGTTTTGATCACCTGTTCACTTTTGGCAAGAGCTTTATCCTGTGCACCCTCCGAATTCATTGGTCTAGAATTTTCTTTCATGTGACGAATATTCGTGACAAATATGGTTTTCGCATGTAAAAATTCCCTTTAATAAAAATCGATACTCGAAGGGCGTGATACATAGTAATAAATAAACTACCCTATTAAGGTAATTACATAATAATTGTAAGATTTTCCTAATTAGTTACGCACGTAATAGATAATTTAATTAATTTTAATTGATTTTCCAAATTTTATAACCTTACGTTTTAAGATGTCAGATCTTAAAAATCCTCCTACTACAAAAAGTGGCTGGGAAGATTTTATAGCAGGCAGGTTGGTGTCTTCAATAAAGTCGTCTTTAATGTATAAAATACATAACATCAATAATTTTATGAAAAAGTACTAAAATTACTTAGTTTTGCTGGGATGGTACGTTTGTAGACTAGACATAATGTATTTGCATTTAATACTATGACAGAAATGTACTATCTTATTTCTTTCAATTTTCGAGTATAATAGGCTCAGGTTGCTGTTGGACAACCTTTGGATACCATTAAAGTAAATATTTGAGTTATTTTTAAGCAATTCCTTACAAGCTTTTTAATGATATCGTAAATTTTTCATTAAAAAGGTCCGACTTCAAGTAAATCCTGAAAAATATAAAGGTCCCACAGATTGCTTTATACAGACGGTTAAGCTTGAAGGACCTCTCGCGCTTTACAAAGGTCAATTTAAGCCTTCTAAAGCTGTTTATTAATGAAGTACAAATTAAAATTTACCGCAAGTTAATCCAATAGGAATGGCTAGTCCTTTAGTTGGTATTGGAGCTGTAAATGCGTTGCTTTTCGCTGCTTATTCTCGTCTCAAATCAATCCAAACCAGCGCATTAGATGAACAACTTCCGCTTTATAAGATTGCAATTGCTGGCGCCGGGGCAGGTGTGAAACGCATTTATTTATAAACGGCTGCATCTTTCTGCTGTATTAATCTGACCGATCACCTTATATCCTATCAATTTTTACTTTATATACTCAGGGGCGGTAAATAGTATACTTTCTTCTCCAGTAGAATTATTAAAAATCAAGATGCAAGCTCAATATGGATCGAATAAAGTTTCAATTGGAAATAGTGCTCTAATTTATAAAGGACCTGTTGACTGTGCTCGACATTTAATTCGTGAATTTGGAATAAGAAATGGATTGTTTAGAGGTTTTTGGGTCACTGTGGCTCGAGAAATTCCAGCGTACGCTGGCTTTTACAGTGGATTTGAATTTTCTAAAAGAAAACTTACCCCCGATAAAGGTAATCCTAATGATTTACCACCAAGTAAATTAATGATTGCTGGAGCTTTTGGAGGTGTTTCTTATTGGTTGTGCTGTTATCCGTTGGATGTTATTAAATCGATAGTACGTATTTGTTCCTAGAATTAGTAACAAGATGAAAACGCAACATTAAATTTCTTTTTTTTATTAAAGGTTCAGAATCAGCATAATCCTCCAAAAGGATTATTTTATGTATTTACAATATTCAAGACGATTTATAAAAAAGAAGGAGCTCAAGCATTTACGCGAGGAATTACGCCTACAAGTTAGTGCAATTGCAATACGTCTTTTTTTTTTTTTTAATACATATATCATAATTAAAAAAAAAAACTTTTTTTGTTCAATAACAAAAGTTTTGAGAAGGTAATTATTCTTTGACTTATGATTTGTCGATTATATAAAATCCAGTTTATTCATTCAAGTTTAAAAAATTTTTTTTCTTTTTTTGCTTTAGTATACCAGCAGCAGGAGCTACTTTTACAGTATACGAATTAACCATGAGGATGTTTCAGTCATACTGATAACATTTCATTATTAGATTATCGTAAAATGCCCAAGATGGTATTTTACCTTCAAATAAATTATTTATTTTTATAATTTATCATTACATAATAATGAACTTTTTTTTTTTACTAATAATGTTATTGCAATGTTGTCTATTTTTATTATTTTACCAAACCAATAACAAATTTGTGACAAACCTTTTTCTGAAATAGGATGCTTCAAGTTTTTTTTATGTTTATTTGATTGTATGCCCCATCACTAAATTATATATTTTTAATTCTATTTATTTATTTATTATTTTATATAGTAAAAAGATATTCATTTGAAAATATAAATAATTACCCATTATGGTTGCTCAAGATTTGTTATTTCAAAATTGCAAATTCAAATGAAATTTTGGTTTTACAAGGTGTACAACATGAAAAATATATTATGAAGAGATTCCAATCAAGAAAGAATTTTATTAAAAAAAAACTAAAGTATGGTTGTTAGTTATCCGGTCTCATTGAATAAATTGTTCTATGACCCATTACACAAGTGCAACTCGTTCATCGGCTCAACTTTTTTTTCTTTTTTGTGAAGCTAAAGAAAAAAATTCTTGGTTGGAGAGTATGTAATACAAAGTAAGAAAATCTCACAGTGAAACCAAGCAAAGAAACGATTTTTAGTATTGCAGATAACTCAACTGCGAAATTTATATAGTGACACTTGGTAAAAATTAAAAAATTGTTACAAACAAGTATGTTCTTATCGAAAAGCATCAACTGAAGAGAAACATATTAGAAACACTTTGAGAATTTATCCAACTTCCCACAAATTCTACAGTTTAGATGAAACACAAAGTAAATTATCCAAATATTGGATACCCAAAGAATAAGAAATCATAAATAACAAAGAATAAAATTGTTAACTTGAAAATAAAATAAAATAATAATTATTGTTTTTTTAAATGTGAATAAATTTCTAGTAATTATATTTATTCGCTATAGAAATTACTCTCAAAAGAATCTTAATTAAAATGTGTAATATTATTCTAAATTTTTAAGTTAAAGAAACTTTTAATAAAAGTATATATTTTGAATTTTAAATCAATCCCCTATTACAAGTAAATTGATGTAAAGACCAAAAATAATAATTTTAATATTTGATCATTACTCCTATTGGATTTGATAGATATTAAAAATAGATACCAACTATCTTATATCAAATTGACAACTAATTAGAATCACTTTTCATAATATCTAGTGAAATTTAAACTTTACTTAGACATAAATAAAAATAGCTGAAATTTATAAAAATATAAATATAAAAAAAGAAATAATTATTATTTGTTTCTACATATAAAAGTATTTTGTTTACTAAAAGATTAACAAAAATAATATTAAATAATATTAAAACTAAGAATATAGTAATTTTAATCTTTAAGTTTTGAAGATTTTTTGATATCAAATTTATAATTCTATGTTGAGAATTATTACTTAATAAAATTTCAATTGTGAATAAAAATTTATACAGAATGGTTATTATTATACATGTTTTCAAAATTGATTTTGAATTTTTGATGTATTTCGTTCTCTCAAACTTTATACAAAATCTAATCTAAATATGAAAGTAAAAAAAATATATAGTTAAGTGTATTTTTAATTAAAAATAGAAATCAAGTTTTAAAAAATTTTGTCTTTTATAAAAAACTATTTTGACTTTTGGATTCCAAAATATTTTGACTTACAATAATAGTCTATTTTGTGTACAAGTATAATTATTATACACTAGTCAAATACAAAAAATTACTGTACTGAATAGTGATTCCTATGCTATATATCAGTAAAAATCAACTGTCCTATTGTATCTTATATTATAAATCAGCTAAAATCAGAATTCCTTTTTAATACAATATATCTTTTGTATTTGACCTATGATATTTACACCTGAAATTAAATTTTACATAATTTTAAGAAACAAAATAAATGAAAGATGAAATGTTTTTTATAGAAATGAAATTTTAAATTATTTAAAATAAATTCTTTAATTAAGAATATATTAGACTATATATTTTGTACAATTCAAAAATTATTTTAAAGAAAAAGTTAAAATAATTTTTATATAAGACAAATTATTTTATTACTTTTACATATATATAAAATAAATTCTAAATAAATTTTAAAAAGTTGAAACAATTCAAAATTCAAAATCAATTTTAGAATATATATAATATAATTTAAATTGAAATATCAAAATTTCAAATTACTAATATTTGAAATTTTTGAAATTTGAAATTTTGACAAAAAATATTATTGGATTTTGAATTTAGGCAGTAGATATTATTAATTAAAATTTTAAGTACTAGTTGAAATTTTACAAATACTATACATATCTAATTAGTGCTGTTACAAATATTCTCAAACAAATATCTTAAACTACTTAAATAATTTATTACAATTTACAAGATCAACTTAATTTAAACTATTTATCAAAGACTTTTAAAAGAATATTATAAGGTAAATTCTTTATTGTAAAGGGATTCACTGGTTAAAAATTTATAAATATTACACCTATCAAATATCTAATAGGTATAAAAATAATATATATGTTTATATACTTATCAAATATTCAATAGGTATATCAGGTACCTAATAGGTGTAAAAAATATTTTACTATACTTATCAGGTACCTGATATATCTATTAGATATTTGATAAGTGTATAAATATATATATTACTTTTACACTATCAGATATTTGATAGGTGTAGTATTTATAATTTTTTGACTAGTGATTTTAGTATATCAAACTAGCTTGTCTATTTGGTAAGATATATATACTAAAAAAACATAAGAGTTTAAATAATTTATTACAAAAAATTTCATATGACAAGTTAATAAATTAACAGATTGATATTAAAATTAAATAAGATATAATTTTATTAAAAGATTAATAATAAAATAAATATAAAATACAAAATATAAGAAATAAAAATTAAGTATTAAGAAATTATAAAGATACAAGTCAAATACAAAAAATTGTTATACATAAAAATAAGAAGTGCAATATGAATTGAACCAAAAATTTAGCTAGATTTAATTTAGTTAATTAAATCTAAAGATTAACTCTGATACAATTAGATACAATAGCTAAATACTAGTATAAAGGTTAAATTCTGATGTAATTCTGATTGATTAATACAATTATAAAATTTATTAAATAATTATTTTTTGATATTTAAAGGAAATTGATTTATATTTATTTTTAAATTGATTTTATATAATAAAGAATGATTTTTTTTTATGATATTTTTATAATAAATTAAAAATTCTAATTGTTTTTTTAGAAAAAGAGAGAGAGAAAATAAGAATTTTAAAAATTATAATGAAACTTTATATAGTTGGCATAATTAAATTGAACTGAAATTTAGTTAATGTAATTAATTGAACTAGAATTTAATCAAAACAAAATCAATTAACCAGAATACAATTAATTGAACCAAGTTAAAATTAATTAAGCCAACTATCTCTAGTTATATTAAAAATGAATTTTGATTTTAACTAATTTGTAATATAAAATAATATAAAATATAATAGAACAGTTAATTTTTTCTATTTTTTAACTAATCTATAATATAAGAATCATTATTTGATATAACAATTCTTTTGTATTTAACTAATGAGATAAGTATAAAAAGATATATTATTATAATAATTACTTTTGATTTTTAAACCTATCCTACTCTCAAAATCAAAAGAACTTATATTTATATTCTTTTAATTTATTGCACTATGTAATTTACTAATTTACAGTTATACTAATTTTAGCAGAAAATAATTAATCTACACTGATTAAAAATTTATAAATACCATACTTATCAAATACTTGATAGGTATAAAAGTAATATATATATTTATACACTTATCAAATATCTAATAAGTATATTAGATATCTGATAAATATAATAAAATATTTTTTACACCTATCAGATACCTAATATATCTATCAAATATTCAATAAGTATATGAATATATATATTACTTTTACATCTATCAGACAACCAATAGATATAGTATTTATAAATTTTTGATCATAAATTATTTAGGTAATTCATCTAGTAGTTTATCTACATCAGAAAATTTTTTCTAGTGATAACCTTCGAAAGTTAACGTTAACATAAGTATTTCGCTATTTTTCGATATGTTATCCTTCGAAGGTCTTCGCTAACCT
>CAJVPK010000371.1:0-36525 GCA_910592015.1 Diversispora eburnea | reverse complement strand
TTATACTATATAAAATATTTTTAATATTCACATTTAAATCTATCTAATTATTTTTTTTATTTTTTTTTAGATTTTTTATTTTTTCTTTCTTTTTCTTTTTCTTTTTTTACTACTAGTTCTTACATCATTATCATTATTATCATCATTATTATTATCATTATTATTGTTACCATCATCTTGATCTGAGATTATACATGTTGCCCAAATCCCAAATTACTAGTATTTGGGATTTGGAATTTGGATTTCAGCAAAAAATACTAATTATAATTTGGGATTTGGCATTTGGGATTTTGGCATTTGGGATTTTGGCATTTGAATTTTGAATTTGGGTGGCAGGTATATCTGAGATATCGAGATCATAAATTGGGATGGTCTTCTTATTCTACTTTATTATTTTCAATACTTCTTTATTTAAAGTTCAAATAAATGCATCTTTTGAAACTTTTATTTCATTTTTGTTCAGCATATATTGTGTAGATCTAATTCAAAGTTTGAAATTTTTTGGTGGTTTATACAAAAGATCAATCATTGGATCGATTCTTTTGTACAATAGCTTCTTTAACTATAAAATATCATTTGATATCATCTATTAATATTATACCCGATGATACTACCTGTTGGAAGAGTAAAGGGGCAAGTATAACAAGTACTTGAATTTAATCCAGTAGTTATCAGTGAGTTTTGGGAATATAGAAAGACAAATAAATATAAAGTAACTAATTTTCTATACTATAGAACAATAAAGGTAAGGAAATAAAGAAGTGACAAGTTAAAGGAAGAATAGTAAATATGGAGAAGAGAAAATATAGTAAATTCTAATCTAATAACAATAAGGAACAAAATAGAATAGTTTCACTAGAACTTTGTAAGGATTTTGAAGGATAGATGGATTCAAAGAATGAAGAAAGTAAGTTTTGACTATGTCACATGACAGTTTGAGTGAAGAATTAAAGATCAATGGTTTATTTTAAGACTCTAGATTATACAATATAGACTTTACTTATAATTTATAAACAAATGCAAGAGAATAAATAAACATGTGTATAACTTATTTATAAACAAGGTAAAGATTTTATTAAGAAAATAGAAAAAATACAAAAAGAAATAAAGAAAGTAAAGAAATTTATTCTAAGTTCACTTAAAAACTATCTAAAGATCACTGGTCGAAAATTGATAAATAATATACATATCGGGTACCCGATATGTGCATGGTACGTCTCTAATATCGGGCATATATCGGATACTCAATATGTGTAGAAAATATTTTTTACACTTATCGGGTACCCGATATGTGTATTATTTATCAATTTTCAACTGGTGTGGGTGTTTGTGAAGACCTATAAGAAGAATATTCAAACCAGTGCTTGTTATTTTATCAGAATTACCGAGGGGGTGTCTTGTTATAGGAACTCTGATACCTCCATGCTTATAACATTTAGGTTGTATACAAAGTCGGTAACCAGTGCATCTGCCTTTGAAGTTAACTGGCCAGTCAGATCATCAACAAACTCCATGGCCTTCATTGACAAAATTTCTTTTTCGATCCAATATGTTATACAATTTTCAAATACGTATTTGATGAGTTTGAATGGTGTTGATACACGGTCGACAAGAAATTTCCTTTCGAAATTATGTCTCAGAAGAATATATTTTGGGCTATATTTAATCATTGTACAAAATTCTCTCAGTGTTATCGCAAAAATATCATACAATTTTTGTCTCAATTTGTAACATGTTCATCCTGTATGGTTGCATCAATTGTTTATATAACTTTTTTGAAGTAGGTGAAGAAAAACTTCTCGTAACCATTTTGCAAGAGTTGGTCCCAAGCTAATTAATTTTTTCTGATTTTTCTCTTGGGTTTCAATTTCTTTTACGATATCTAGGTATCTTACATGGGTAAAACTTTTAAGAAATTTAAAACCAGGAATAACTTTGGGTGTTAACAAATTGAACTGATTTTGCATAAGAATTGGTTTATAAGGAGTCGTAAGGTCTACATTTTGATCATAGTCTGATTTCTGTATCCAAAATTCTGCCTGCATTATTTCTCTTAGACTAACACCTTGAACATTATTTACTCTTGGGGCAGGAGTGAGCATACTTGGAAGTTCATCTTCACTTAAATTTACATCAAAATTATCAAGATTCATTCTCTTTATTACCTGTTGAGTTAGATCATCAACTTTCTCGTTAAATCTTTTTCCATGAATATTAAGGATATTCTGAAAGGATATAAATTTAATGCTTTGTAATTGACAGAAAACAAATATAACATAATACTTACTTTTTCAAATGAAGCACCAGCTCTGAGCTTATTCAATTATTCTGTATGGATTTTTTCTACCATCACTAGCTTCCAGAAACTTTTGACCTCATTGCTTTCATTAATCTTTTGTGTTAACTGTTTCATAATTGTAAGGGCAATAATTTCCGGTGGATTTGATTCTAAAATTAGTTGCAGGCCTCGTTTGTAAGCTTGATGTGCTTTTACCCTTGAAAGACCAATCAAGATATCATTTTTTCTAAATTCAAGAAACTCAACAAGAAACCAGCAATCCCATCTTGTTTCAAAGAAAAAATTGTCAATTTTGATTTCTGAGAAGATCTGAAGGTGTCCAGTTCATATTAGAATCCATTAAATCTCTGTGACGCGTTGTGGGAAATTTAACCTGTCTGTATATCCTGTGACCCTACTTATTTAGAACGGGACTTTTTTTCGTCATGCATTTTTTCAGGCATTAACTGAATTTCCTTTAATCTGATTAAGTCAGCATGACGCATAACTTGCCTTCTGGTTTCCACCAAACCCAATAGTACGTCTGGCGGGTGAAGGGTACGTCCCAGTGGAGGTGCGAGATGGACCCAATAGTACGTCTGGTGGGTTATGAGTACGTCTCGCAACTGGGATTATGTTCTCGTCATGTTCTTTTTGGTTAATGATTATCTTTCTTTATACTAATTTTTTTTTCACTCGATTTCTCAGGTTTACTAAGAACTCGGAAGCACCAGTACGCATTGGTCTTTGCGATTTAATTTTATTAATAATTACAAATTTAGAATCAAGGGTATCGAACTGTGTATTTCTAATGTATATATAAATATTCATCTTCTTTTGAAATTTTGCAGAATGTAATTCAAAATAATAGAAAAGGTCGAAATCAATGAATTGTTCTCAGAAAAAATATATGTATATTTGCTTTTCTGGAGGCAGTCACAAAGTGACTATCATTACAAGTAAAATATATAAGGTACTTAGGTGCCAGGTACATGTGTTCATTGCAGGCCATTACTCTATCTTTTAATTAACTTATTTTTTGTAAATCGTTTATTAACAAATACTAATTATGTCATGAAAACGTTTTAATGACGATGAATCAGTTTTCTTTCCACATAGTAATATCCCGTACCGTCATCATCAGAAAATATTACATTTTTATCGAAACTATCTTCATCAGGTACACTTACCATAATTTCCGATAATTATTTGACTTCCTCAATTTCTGGTAATTTTTTCAAATTTGCTTCCTCATTTACCGAATGTTGATCATTTTCTGGAAGATATACTTACCTTGATCTCCAGTAAAATTTGACATCATATATTCTGAATTGGCGGAATCAATTTTTTGAGATTCAAGCAAAGATACTTTTGCATCTAATTCTTTAGTATAATATTTTCAATTTGTGTACCCGAAATAGCGGTTTTGTCCTTTCCTATTTTTTTAAACCTTTTGAGTCTTCTTACGCAAATACTCTCTCTTAATTCCAGGTAAATATTGCACCATTTCATCATATATTTGTGTTCTTGCCATCTGATCACTAATATTATTTTCTGAATTAAGAGTTGAAACCTTTTTTTCACATTCCTCACTATAACAATACTATTGTAATTTTTTTTCCGTCCAGTTTTCTCCACTGAATAAATGCGCTAGATAAGGAATTAAATCATTATTTGTCATATTATTATTGTGAAATAAGGTACCAGAAATTTGTTTACCCAAGAATTTTGTAAGATCATGGTGTTGTTACTCCTAATAAATTCAAGCAATTCACTTATTAAGCCCTGTTCTACTTTTTGATTATATGGAATTTTTATTTCAGAAGGTGAAAGTCCATTACTTTTCGCAACAATAGAATCTTGTTTTGATTAGATGATTCGGACGCATGATGAATTGGAATGTTTGATGAATTATCTCTGCCGTACGGCAGGGGGTCATGGTTATAAGATGTCTCATTATTTTGTAATACTCCTTTTTGCGATTCCGTTCTCTTATTTCGTTTCTTTATGTACCTGTTCCAGAAATTCGATCTCTTTATCTTCAAAAGTTTTATTTTCCAGCAAATCGATGACGCAGAGCATTGAGCCTTTGTTTTCCTGACATATATTTTCAGATAATTCTGAAAAGCGCCACCAGTTATATCAGATACATTTTCAGGAATTCGAAGTATTATCAGTTATATCCGGTTCCGAAGATCCTCAGTTTGTAAGTCTATCTGTTCGGGTGTATCATTAGAATACTCAACTCACCTGATTTATCGTCATACATAAAGTTGTGTATTTATCCATAATGATCGGCGTGACATTTCATTTGTCACGCGTGTATGAAACTATTAAAGTTCCAAATTCGATATGGCTCGTGCATACGATCTTTGTAAAAAATTTTCTTTCGCCTAAACTGTACTGATCAAGATGGCTTCACTTTTCAAATCGAAGACTTTGGGACCTCCACTACTCAGGTAAACTTTTAAACTTCAGAAGTTTATAATAATTGCTAGTAGGAAAGTAGGAAAGCCTTTTATAGATTATTAGAAACGCGACCCGTTGCTCTGGGGAAGCGTGAGCAATTGTGATATTTACCATATTCACCGTGTACCCGGAGCTTCCAAACAGCAAGCGCATCGAGCTCTTTCATATGAACCGCGTACTGTTCTTAATACACTTCCACCAAAAAGCCAGGAATATTACAGGACAGAGATCTTTAACGGTAGCATTTTTTTCGTGTTCAAGTTAGAATCTGATTTATGTCAGGAACAAAATGATTGAAATACAAGCGAACGACTATGTCGAGCAAGGCAAATTGCGTTTTGTCTGAAGTGGGACGTATGTTACACCTGCGTCTGTAACATATATTAATGATTTTTCCGTTGACATCGTTTTAACCAAGTCCTGCAATGCGAATGAGCGACCTTGTCGCGCAAGGAAAATTGTGTTTTGCCTGAAGTGGACGGACGGCAGAAATGCTTTTTTTGCCGTCAGCAATTATTGATCAACCATGATATAATAACTTGTAATGCTTACTGTATTTTGTTCTTTCTTTCTAAGAACTGTAAAAAAGACGTGGTAAACATTAAATTATGGAAAGAACACTCCGTAGTACTCGGAAAGTTGGCTGTTGAAAATAGAATTAACAAAGTAATTTTATTTCTATGTAAAAATCCTGGTGTAACCTTTTCTAACTGGACGTAATTAGTGTGAAATCCTAACTACTGGAATACGTGCAGTAACCGAATTTCTTAAAAATTATTTATATAAAACTTCAAGCATCAATTTACACTTGTAAGTGTTAATAGCTTCGAAGAAGGAATACAACGGAGTCTGAAAATCAATTCCCAAATGACATCAAAAAATGGTCTCAGGGACCATGTAAAAAAATTCCTCGAATCTCGCATGAAAAGATTCGGATTACAATGAAACTGACATTAAAAAAATCAGAGGGCAAGATCTTACAGGTAGCTTTTCTTCATTTAACTGAAGAGGAAATAACTCGTAAACCTGGCCTTTATGAACTCAACCCAAGTCCAGCGGAAAATATTATGGAATTAGTTGAAGAACTCAACAAAAACTAGGTATGTAATTGGAATTATACGAAGTTCTTTCGTTATTCACAATTTCACAAACATCTTATTCATGACATTCTCTTGCTTTTAATCTAAGGAAAAGACTCCATTGAAGTCGTAGTTGTTACAGAATAGAAATATTTCATAAATCATGACATAATACTCGGAAATCTGCATGTATATATTGTACATGATATAAAAAAATTATTATTAAAACAAATTAAAGATCTGATATGTTTGATAAAATTCAAACGATATCCAGCCTATTTTGAGATTATTTGTGATCTTGGGATTCAGATATAAAAAATAGATCAATTTTAGAAAGATATACAATTATTTAGAATTGTTTTTAATCTCTAATTATATTTGATATACGATGCGACTTTATTGTAAATATATAAAATTTTTTACAAATTGAATTTACAAATAAATAAAGAATGACTAGGCATTCAAAAAAGCTGTATATATACAGTATATATATATATATATATATATTATTCTAAAGTAAGTTCCAAAAAAAAAAAAATACTATATACCTGATATATATTGTATCCGATAAACTTTAAATTTAATTAAAAAATATAAACATGAAATGAAATGCATGAGAAATTTTTATGAAAGAATTCTATAAAGAAAATTCCTATCTATATCAACATGAAAATTAAAATGTTTATTTTTCATTTACTTTTTTCCAACATCCATTCCAAGAATTTATCGCTTTCAATATCGAAAATTCTTTTATCTTGATACATTCCATATCTTCCTCTCATTCCATACAAGTTTGCTATTGCATCTAACCGATTATTATAATCATCATTATTACAAGTCGTGATGCCTACATATTTATCCACCTTGTTATTAAGATCCCTTAAATAAATCCAAATATAACCATTGGAAATAAGAGTTATTATTATCAATGTTAACAATACAATTGTTTCCAGATTTGGAATTGTAAATTGAATGGGTTCTAATAATGATTTAACAGTTGAAATGCTCGTTAGGGTAATAGAAAATATGGATTTAATTATCGATTGGATGAAATTATTTTCCTCTTCATTAATTGTCTCTGTAGGAAAATTGGATTGAGAGATATTTCTAACTCCAAAATGTGCACTAGATTGTGATAAACGTCTTGAACTAGGTCTACGGTTTAATGTTGTCGAAATATATGATGTGGAAGAAACAGATTTTTTTTTTTTGGTTGGTGATAATGGAACACTATCTACATCTGATTCATTGTCTATTTCAAATTCAGGTTCCCGAAATTCGGAACGATTTTGTGCAATATATTTTCTTACTGCTATCTCAAGGGCCTTAAAATGTTCTATTTGACCATCTATCACACCTTTTTCGATTGTTCCTATGAATTTATGTGCAAGATTAATTTGATTTCACATGCTTGGGAAATTATTATAAAAAGAACATAATAATATTATTATTTACCTTTTAACCAATTTGCCTTTGAAAATTCTACTGATGCTGTAACAATAACACGAACTTTATTTTTTCCTGCCCACATTATACAAGTTCGAGTTTTTACTGAGAACGTTTTACCGGATGGTACATAAGGTGTTTGGGTCGTTGATAATGTAGTAACGTAACTAACCAAATTAAAAAGTCGGAGATAAAAATTAAAGTTCAAAATTATTATATTTAAATACTAAACGATATATTAAGCAAATAATAACATTGATATTTTACTTATTAAAATCTCGATTTAAACATTCATCTGTTAAATAGCATTTGGTACTTTTCGGTCCTAATTTTTATATAAAAATAATTCAGAATTAAATCACATAGTAAAATCATGATAAATCTTCGTGATTCATATTTACTAACCAATTACATTTTTTAATCTTTTTGTATAACTCGCTTTACGAATCAATTTACCATCTTCGGTAGTATCCCATTCACCAAATTCCGTGTCTAATTAAAAAAAAAAAATTAACTTCACATAAACAAAATGTTTAATAACCATAAAATAAATTGATAGAGAAATGCATACCGTTATTATTCTCAAGTTTAGTGATGAACTCGGGAATGAATCCACTTGTAAATAATAAATTGTAAATCTTTTCAATGGTTCCAGTAAATTTTGTATCCATGATAACATCATTGTAATGTTGGTTCATTTTCAAACAATCGCATTGGGTTTCCAATCCTAATTGTTTTTGACTTTCATCATTAAGAGTAATTTGTTGCAAGGTTTGGATTTGACTAGATGGTCTAAGCGACGAAGATGAGATTGTGGAATTTTGTTCTTGCTGCGAATTTTCATTTACATCATTTGATGAGGTTATGAAATTTGGTTCTTGATGTGAATTTTCATTGATGTCATTTGACAATGTTGTTGGCGTATCAAAATCATCTAATTTTGGTCCTGGTTCTTTACAAAACATAATCAATGATTTTTTAGGCGAAGGTAAGTTATTCGTCTCAATTTTAATAGCTTCATCCCGTGTTTGTTTACGTAAGACCAAGTTTTTTCGTAATAATTGAAATGGCTTGGCACGAGGTTGAGAACGAGTTTTGGCTAATTTATAAAATTTTATTATAATTAATCAGATAAATTGAAATACAAACAAAAAAACACAAGTATAAAAGTAAAGTTTCTTACAACTCTCATTGTCGGAATCAGAAATAGAATTCGCACTTTCACAAGTACTTTCTTTTTGATGATTAGTTTCTGAAATATATTCTTGTAGTTCGGACTGTTTACTTGCCGCCATGGGATTTGCATAATGCCAAATTTTTATAAATGTTTCGTAAGCAGTATCCCGGGAAAGAAATGATGCAAAGAAATGCTAATTAAAATTAATCAATAAAAATGAAATTAAGTATTATTAACAAATATTTATTAAATATAACTAAATGTAATTTTAAAAGATTACCTTTGATTTTAAAGTAGTTATTAATATAGCATTTGGTATTAAAAATGCAGTCATCTTTTTCTCAATATTAACAACTTCAGTGAATGGCACTTTCAACTACAAAAACATAAAGACAAAAAATATTATTAAGTTAAAATCTTTTCTTTTTTATTAAATAACCTTTAACAATTATACTTACATTAGTGGTCCAACCAAAGATGTTTGCATGAAAGCATATATGATTTAATGAAACATATATTCTTCCTTGAATAAGAATTTCTTTCTGTAATGCACATCCATAATCTTTTTAAAAAAAATGTATAAAAAAGATAAATAAATAAATAAATGTAAGCATAACTATAAAATTAGATAATACTGAAATAAAATGATAATATAAAATGATAATGATATAAAATATATAAAATGATAATACTTTACCATTTAATAGATATTCATTTTGAGGAATTGATTTAAAGAAAGAATGATAATCTCTATTTCTCTTCGGATTTGCCTTTGCATAACCACTACTAATAGTTCCATCATTCATTCCAATATTTAAATAATCAGAACTATTATTTCCCTTACTTTTAGACTTTGGATGATTGGATACAGTAGCATTTCCTTCATCAATAATTTCTATATCATTAATTAAATATTCTTTATGACAATTATCTGTTTCAGTACTCGAAGATCTATTACGGATATGTTCATTGTTGTTATTTTCGTTTACTTTTGATATAAATGAAGGGATGGGGAATTCGGTTTCTTTTGAGTTATTATTCGGATTTGAAAATGAATTGTCAACATCTTTATCTTTAAGTATCACGTGTTCGGTTGTGAAGTTTTCTTCTTTCTGGGTAGATTTTTCTGATCCCTTACCAGGCTTACAACGACATTTAGAATCATCAACAAGACTTAATTGTGTTTCGTTTTTTTCTTGGCTTTTATTTCGTGTGTCATAATTTTCGCCGTTTTTTTTTGGATTAATTGCATCCGCGGGTGTTATGGTAGAACGTCGTTTCTTAAATTTTAATTCCTTAGATGAATCATCATCACTGTAAGTTGAGATGAATGATGAATTTGAAAACTTGTGAGAAATTTGCATATTTAAAGAATAAGTTACAGAAGTGGAAGACGAGGAAGTATTATCCTCAAATTTATCTGATTTAAAAGAATCACCAAAGTTTTCAAAGTATTGCTTAATATATTTGGGTGTATTTATGAAAGATGTTAATGGAGAAACAGAAGCTGATGAATTATCAAGATTTGAATTGGGAGTGGTTGATTTTCCAACTAATTGTGAAGTAGAAGTTTTACTTGAATTCTTTTTTGATTGATTATATTTATATTCATGCAAAGGATCAGAGAAATTATTATTAGATTTTAGGTCATCCATAATGGGAGCAGTAAAAGATTATTAATATTTAATTTTATATAATTTTTTAACTAAATGAATGTCGAAATTTTAAGGTTTTATTATTCTATTTGATTTATTTTATTCTATTTGATTTATTTTATTCTATTTTTGGGTATGAGTAAGGTTTAAAATAAGTACTCGATATTCTAATTTTTTTTTTCGCTTAGGGTCTAATATTTATCCCCTTCGAGAATTTACGGGATAATTAAAATCCAACGGATGACTTCATATTCATCATCACTGAAAAAATGAAGTTCTAGAGTATTAATAATTACTAAAAAAAAAAAAAAGATTTTCCGTAAATAATTTTAACAGAAGAGGTTAAAAAAAATTTCTTAAAGAAAGAGCACGAATAACTGAGAAAAAAAATTAAAAAATTGCTTTATTGTAATTGAATGTTATATGAATGCGTTAATATAATGGTAAATGAAAGGGTAAAATTACTGTTTAAACGGAATATCTCTTTCCGAATATTGCCTTTTGGGATTTTATGAATGATTACTTAATGCAAACATACCTAACATGGATTGTTTTTTCCATTTTATTTTATTTTGTAAAAGATAATATAATGTGCATCAATAAATATTAATAATCACGGTTGGTTGTACAGCTTCACTAAAGAAAGGAAGATGTAAAGTAGTAATTTCCGATAAATTTTGAGATATAAAAATACTTTCCCTTTTAAATTTTCTCAATACACAGATAATAAAAACACATAAATAACCAATAAGAAACATACGGTTTTATTTGTAAAAGATAATATTACATGATTTAATTAATTTGCGATGACAAGGTTTTAAGATTAACCGATTCAGAAGCATGATTTAAATTTTGTTTGAACAAACGGTTAAAAAAGGAAAATTCTACAAGATTTCCTAATTTATTTCTGGCTAATCACGTATACAAACAAATTTAACAATAAATTAACGTTTGTGTAACAAGTTATGGTTTTCCACCAATTGGTACTTTATTATTATTAATTAAAATTTAAAAATACAAATTTCTTTGAAATCGGACAAATAAAACTTTATTCAAAAAGTAGAAAAGTTCCTATCATTTCCCTTTCTTGATTTATTTCATCCTCGTCCTCTGCATTATCAATAATATCCAATCTTTTCTGCAAAACTAAAGTTTGATTTTCGGCAATGTACTTATTACAATAATCTTTTAGTTGTTTCGCATTACATTCATTTGCCCAACTTTGGATCTCTAATACATTACTCACACCAACTTCGCATTTAACTGCAATAGTATGTTCAATAAATTCTTTAAGTGGATCAATTTGATATTTATCAGAAGCCTTAAGAAGATCAATTAAAGTCCACAAGTCATATGTTTTACTATTGTGCAATACAGCCTCATCAAATGGTTGACCATATAACCACCGAATAAGTATTCGGAATGTTTCAGGCTCAATATCATCAATTCTCACTTCCACTCTTTGAAATTCTACAGATTCATTCATTTGACCGCAGAAAAGTGTCTTAAAATGGTTCGCAGCAGCTATTGAAATAGACTTTAAAATTTAACCATAATGAGATTGTGATGAGATTGTCAAAATAAATAAATTACATACCTGATAAAACATATCGATTTGCATATATTTTTTCTTCTTTAACAAGAAAGATTACATCGTGGTGTTTGCTTGCTTCTTGTTCCGCGAAAAAATCGATCATTTGTTTTATTAGCTGTTTTGATTGATCGTGTTGTGGTACTGGTACCGACCCTTTAATATTCTTTAATTCCTCTGCTCCAGCTAATTTCAATAAAGATTTGTAACCTTGTAGAAATTTGTTAACTTTATGTAAATTAGGTCCAATACTTTCAGTAACATTAAATACTAAATTTATCCCTGCTACCCAATGTTCTGGATTAAATGGATCATCTCCATTCAAAAATAATTTTTCATTTATTTTTATTATTCCTTCTAGATTGGTAGTTCTATTTTCAACAAATTTGTTTAAAGTGTCATAAATCTCACTTAAAATTGCTTTCAATTCATTGCAACCTTGAGGTGATCTCCAATAAGAATTTGTTGTATGTGTTATATCTTTAACTACTACACGCCAATGGTCGATCACCACCTTGAGATTTGGTTTAAGTACTCCCAGTCTTCGAATCATATTTTCTGGTGGCTCAAGTGTCCTCTCAATCATTGAAGCTTGAGTCCAAACCAAATTTTTATGTTTAAGTAAATATAATGAATTGAAGGATTCGGGATCAGAGGTTTTTGTAGCAAAAATCTTGTAGTGTTCAGGAATATTTAATTCAATAGGAATAAATTTGATATTCTGAAGTGTTTCCAAGTGTTCTTGACTAAATGTTGATAGTAAGTTTTCATCATAATAGAAATAAGCCAACAATTCTCTAACCAATAATTTGGTGACCGGCAAAGGAATAATATTAGATTTTTGAAATTTAGATTCAACTTCAAGAGCACATTCAATAAAAGTATCGGAATTGATGGTTCTTTTGAAACCCATTCTTGCTAATGCATCTAAAACTATTGCATCATTTTGTAATGCCGGTGGCAAAAATACATCTTTCTCGCCAAAAATACGGCGAAATTTTTCCACATTGTAATCATACAATGTGCAAGCTTTAACAAGTGCTGTAAGTGATTTATTTGGAATGACTTCATAGAATTTTAAATAATTTTCGATTTCAGGATCTTTCAATAAAAGAACTTTCTTCAAAAGATCAACATATTTGTCATCAGGAATAATTTGTAAAGAACATGGAAATAGGTACTCTTTGACATAATCTAATTCGGTATAAGTTTTTTTTGCAATTTGGAACAAAGTTTCGTAATCAGTATCATCTTCGGGGGAGAACATATCGCCAGCTTCAGTTTCGGGGGGGAATACATAAGCATCAGTTGGAAGCGAAAAATATGGAAGTTTCTTTGGAAGAAGAGCTCCCGAATTAGCAGAAATAAACTTATCGGAAGAATGTGCAGACCATATTGGTAAATCTTTAAGGATTGATAAAGTTTCACGTCTTTTTTTAACTTCTGCTAGGGCAATAGATGAACTTTGGTTAGTAAAAGGATTTTCGAAAATAAATAGCAAAAGAAATTAAAAATATAATGCATACCTGAAATATTTTCATTAATATATGACTTCAGGATTTTAATATCCTCCGGGGATAAAGATTTGAATAGTTCATCATATGATTTATTAGATGCGTTATTTTTTGCTCTCTCAATTGATTTCATCACATTTATTTCATTGAATGAAACTATGCATTGTTTAAGATTTTTGTGAGCATTTTCCTTTAACTTATAATTAGTAAATCGTACTCCCAGTTTGACTAGAGTATTAACGATATTGTGATTTTCAAATGATAATAAAGGATTGTGAAAATCAAATTGGACGAGTTTATCACAAGGCTTAGTCATCGGAAGAAGAGGAAACATGGAAAAATTCGAAAGTTCAAATTGATCATTCACTGTAAAGAATGACAAAATTTTTTCAATCCAGTCTATATTTAAATATGATTTTGAATGAGGGTCCCAATCTATTTCCTTCACATTATACATATTGGGAAGCTCTAATTTCAAAAGTTTGATAATGCTTTTTGCTTTAAGTTTATATATTTTCAATTCTTCGGTAAAAATGACTTTAAGATCTTCTGGTAACTTAGCGATAAAGTGAGTTGGTCCAGTTTTTTTAAATAATTCCCTATATTCTTTTTTAGCTAAATAATAATCTTGTTTTCCGAATGTTCCAACATTACCACCTAAAAGAGGGACTAAGGTCACTTCATCGAGCATGTCAAAAGATTTTAAATTGCTTTTTATGAATCCCAATATATGAAAAACAGTTTTTTGGATATTATTATTGGACTCTTTGTTTTCTGTTACGCTCGTGAATTTTTTGTAGGAATTCCATATATTATCATTATTACGAAGAGTATCACATATTAGTTGAGGTGAAATAACATTAGGCGTGATCGGTCCTCTTTTAAGCTTAGGAAGTTCTTCAATGTTATCATATTGTTCCTTTGACAATTTTACAATTGGAACATTTTCTCTGATAAGAACATCGGAAATAATTGAATTCTCAGGATTAGCAAAACAAGATTCTCTAAATGATAAAAATTCCCCTTCATTTGCTTCTGTCCAAAATATACGAAAATTACGATGATAAAGTTTTTGAATAACTGTTAACCCATATCTTTTATAAATTCCTGAAGTTTGAAATTCTTCGTTAAAGGCTATTGGCCAATCTCTTGTAATCATTTTTGCAATAAAATTTTCTTCTGATTGATTAGGATCATCCATAAATTCCTTAAATTGAGCAAAATTGATAATTGCAATTTGTTCAAGCAATTTAGCATGTAATATTGGCAAAATATCAAATAATATATATCTATTCCATTTTCCAGTGATATCATCGTTGTTGTCCGCCATTAAGTCAGAGTTAAGAATGTTCTGACGATCACTGGATAAAGAAAAGCTGCCATTTAACATTACTTTCAAATTGTTAGTCATCGAGAGTGACAAGTACGAATACATTTCTCCCCTTATTTTTGGTAAATAATTTGTCTAGAAATAATGAAATCATAAGTAACACGTTTAGAAAAACAGTAAAATATATCTAACTAATTAACTGCGTTAAATACCTTTTGATTGGCTTCTTCAGCAATTAATGCAGCAACGCCACCTCTAGGCTATAATTAATTTATTATTGATTTATTATTGAATTATTATTAATTTATTATTTTAATAAAAATAAAAATAATAAATAACTTTTGATTCTATTCACTTACCATTACTTTCTTTTCTTCAGCGAAATATTTAAATTCAGGTTTTACCTCTTCGCTCCCACCAGAACTTAAAAGCCAATATTCAATTCTTTTTTTATCTCCACGTAAGATTTCAATACCGAGACTAAATATATTTTGTTCGTAACTATTCGATTTACGCATTTCCATTATGTCTGGAGACATATTATTAATCTTGGTTTCCCAGATCAACTGTGAAGAATAATCAGGTCTTTCTTCCTTGCTTCGCCCTGTCATACTCAATAAAGATGACATAAGAGCCATTCTCGGATTTATGACTGTTACACTACAGTATTTAATGTTTCTTAAAAATAATATTTCTTTATTTCCCTCTATATTGCCGAACATATTTTGCAGATGATTAGGTTCGAAAATTTTATCAGATATCAAACTTTTACTGATTGTCTTATGAGTTCTTAGAGGAATTCTAAATAAAGTTCCATTGAATTTTTTTTGAAAATCACATCCTTCAATAGAAAGATAAGGTAGTGATTGATCAGAAAATCGATTTCTAAAATCTGATTTCAAAAAATTATATCGATTTCCGAGGGGCCTTCTTGGTGGAACTCCCATAGATGGAAGATATTGGCCATGTGGGTCCAAGAAAGCGATATATTCACCGCTAACGAAACTTGGAAGATCAGTGAAGTTGAAAGCGCAATTGAACCCAATACCGAATCGACCGATTTTGTTTTCATCTTTTGATTTACTGCCAGACCCAAGTTTAAGCAATGATTCGAAATCTTTTTCTGTAAATTCTGCATCATTATAAATCCATAAAGCAGGTCCTTGCCAAAGATTCATTTCACGATCTAGTAAAGAATTACTGTTTTTTGTGAAACTTCTTTCATCGATGTATAATTTAAAATGTTGAGCGCCTGCATCATCAGCATTCTAAATAAAATAAAATTCATAAATTCTCATAGTCGAACTTTACTAAAAAAAAAAAAATTCAAAAAAATTTATAATAAATAATAACCTGTAAGAACTCTCTGAAAGTTTTTTTAGGCAAATAATCCTAAAAAAAAAAAAATTGATTTCAATAAACTTACATATTACTATTTGATGAAATTAAAAAATTTTAGCTTACATTGATGATATTCTTAATTCTAGTGGTTAAAGATTCACCTTGCTCATAAAATTCAGGGATAAAATCATCAGCTAAATAATGGAAAAGAAAGTAAGTAAAAAATATGTTCAAAAATATTTTTAAAGCTATTACTAGTTGTACATTAGAACCTACCATCTTCCATAAATTTCCCAGTGAGCATTTGCATTCCAATATTCTGTGCAGTATTTAATGATATAGATGAATGTGAAATTAAAAATTCATCTTTTTGTTCTTGGCTCAACCTTGTACCCATATCATCATATTGAATTTCATTTAAATCAACAAGCTTCCCTTTTGTAGTAGGTATAAGCAAACCTTTTAATGTTCCTGATAGTCTTGTTTTGTCATCAAGTTTTTTTGAAATTTGCTCAATATATTCAATTACTTCAAATATTTTATCCAATGACAATATACTGGATTCATCGGTATAAAAATTATCTCTTATTACATTAATATAATCTTGTATCATGACTTTTTGACGAATACCCATAAATAGAAACATATCCTTTTTCGGTTGATAATAATGTGGAAGTTCTACTATTAAAGTATTTTTATTTCCAAAATCTTTTGGAAGATCAAAAACAACTTTATCAGATGAATAGAATCGACCTTTAACCAAAATCCATGGTTTGTCATGAAGTTCTTCGCGAAGTAAAAAGGCTTCAGATTGGGATTGAGGATCTTTTGATGAAATTGCTTCATTCATATATTCGTAAATTTTATTACAAATATCATAAATATTTTGATCTGATGAATGCTGAGGGCATGCTATAAGCTGAGAAATCACACGTTGAACGGGTACATATCCTTTCCATCCTAAATGTTTACGAAAACTATCATTCTTAATTTCATAGTAAAGAATGGGAGCAATATATCCAATTAAATCCTTATCTTTCACGTCTCGACAATCTTGAGGTTTTGAAAATCTTTTTTGTTTTGAAATTTCCATCGTTGGAATCCAATCGTGAGATTGAAGATAAGGAAAAATAGAATGATTTAAATTACTTTTAATAAATAATCTATCCCATGAATCATCAATATATTCAACCAATTTAAAAGATTTAAGATGTAAGTCATCAAATAATTTGGGTTTATTGTCAATCTTGGCAATCTCTCGATTCGCATTAATTACATCAAACCGCTTACGAATATCATCCGTTGAAAGGAATATTTTAAGACCCAAATTTTTAAGCAAAGATATTTTTCGGGACATAAATTTCCCAACAGGAAAAACTTTTTCATCCTCAAAAAATAAATCTGAAATTTTTCGATTCTCGGGATTATATAAATCTATAGGTCTACTTAAAATAAATTGATCGGAATCTTCTTTTTTTAAAAACTTTTCAAGTGTACCAGTTGTAACAAAAGTTGTTTCCTTCAATATATCTTTTAATTCTGAATTGAATGTTTCCAATCGATTGAATAATTTTTCAACTACCACTTCGAGTATGTGCAAAGGTTGTAAACACAAATAGGGAAAGACCCAATATTTCCAGTAATTGATTTCTGATAATCGTTTAATCTTGATAACTTTTTCAAAAATATATTGAAGACTTGTTGTATTCGCGTTAAGAAAGCATATTTCAGGAGGAGCTATTATCTTCCCATAACTGTCCTCAATTTCCTTGGGAAGTAAATACCAATTCCGATTTTTATTTTGGAGTGAAATGAATTTTTCATGACCAACTTCAGTAAAGATTGGGAGATTTTTAATCACTTTGATTAAATCAGCATTACCATTTCCAGAATTATGAAAATTTCTTAACTGCAAATGAGCACACAAATATTCTATCATGTCTAATGCATCTTGGGAAGATAAATCAATATTCAAATTTTGAGGATATGAATTTGAATTGCATAGACAGGACAAAACTGATGACACATCAGCCAGTTTAAAAACGTAAGGTGAAAGACTAAAGAAATTAGAGTAATATTATAAGTAATTTTATAAATAAATAACTTAAAAAAAAAAAAAATGCCCAAATTATTAATTAAACATACTTTTTCCAATCGTGTATTGAACTTTTTTCAAAATTTTTATCAATAAATACTGCTCCGAATTTTTCAATGAGTGGTTGAATTTTGTTATCTAGTTCATTATCAATACTATTCCATAAACATTTTTCGGAAGTATTTACTTTCCGTAACGTTCCATGATTTGTTGGTAAAAGATGTAAAGATTCAAATTCCACCAAATCGTAGCTCCTCGCTTCAAAATTTTCCCAAATTAGATAAATCCATTCACGATTAACAGTCGATTTGATTTCATCAGAATTTATATTGTACTCCTTCAAATTCTTCTTAATTAAATTAGCTACAGTAATTTTGGTTAATATCTTGATATTGAGATCCCAGTTACCTTTCGCACCTTCATATAAAATCTCCCATAATCTGTTGGGAATTTCTTTATCAATAAATTTCTCTAAATTGTTAGTAAATATTTTACGCTCATCATAACACATTAAACTCTGTGATCTATCAGGTCCAATATATACAATATTATTATTATTATTATTCCGTGAAATTGTTCCAAAAGTTCCATCCGCCAATGGTATCATTTGAAATCCTTCCAATTCATTATAATTCTTATCCTGAAGTATATATAAAAACAAACTCAAAATTTCATCACGTTTTAAATTTTGCCATCGAGAACGATTTTGGTGAAGGTATTTTCTAATTATTTGTGGTGAATAATAATTTAAATGATCTTTGTGACGTGATCTACTCAATTCAGATTTAATTCCTGGTGTAATTTCTATCACTGGGAAACCGATATTTCTTAGAATTTCTGATACTATAGAAGATGCATAAGCTTCTGGTAAATATCCATTAGCTAAAGATAATAATCGAAATTTAGTTTCAATCTTAATGCGAGTGTCTGAAATCTTCGGTAATATGTTAGACATGTCTCCGGGTGGATTTGATGTAGAAGGTCCACAAAATACTTCGTCATCAACCCCAAGATTATTTATAACATTTAATAATAATTCCTTGCAAAACTTAACGGTACTACCCGAAGAATTATTACGAATTATTGGCCAAAAATCATACAATTCATTTGGTTTTATGTTTGGATATTCATAAGGGAGTTTAATCAAAAAGTTTACCCATGCTTGTGGAAGAATAACGTCAAAAAGATGTAAGTTCCAGAATACTTTAAGACTAGCTATCGCATCAAAAGCCTATAGAATGCTGTAAAGATTAACATAATAAATCTTACAAAATAAATTATTTAAAGAAAATGACACAAACCAGATCTTCATTATCTTCAGCAGTCCAAAGGGTACGCCTATTGGTACTGACCTTTATTAAATAATAATAAATAAATAATATTAAAATAAGTAAAAAACAATAATAATAATAAGAATAATAATAAATAAATAAATAAATAAATAAATAAATAAATAAATAAATAAATAAATAAATAAATTTTACAAACGTATAAGAATATATATCTCTTACCGCAAAATATCCATGCACAGAACCAAGAAAAGGCATAGAAATTGGAAGAGGTAAAAAACAAAATAGTCTTCCAATGTCTTTAAGATTATTAAGTGGCATAGCAATACCAACATTTGGTATAAATTTGTAATCCTTAATACTTTTTTCAAATTTTTTTCTTAAACTATCTTCTGCATCTTTCAAATTCCCAAGCCAATTGAAAATAATCCATTTATTGTCTACTGATTCCTTTTGATTTTCTTGTTGCCGATAATTAGCAATAAATAAAGTTCCTAATGTTGAAACTTTGTCATAATTTCCTGAATCCAATGACTTCATCATTGGAGAAATTTGAGTCACGACCAATTGACGTTTAATTCTGATTTCATCTGCATTTTCTAATTCAATTGTGTAAAGTAATGTTTTTTCGGATTCGCCTTCTTTTATTTCATAGAATTTGATGACTTCAATATATTTCAAGAATAATAGACAATTAATACTTTCATTTTCATAGAATTTTTTAAACATATCTAATATATCATCAGGTTTATATTCTTTCTTTGCAATTTCAGAAACAATAACATCATTAGCCGTTCGAAGAGGATATCTAAATAAGGAACCCTCAAATTCTTTATTTAATTCTTTACTGCCCGAAATTTGGAAAGGAGCAAATTGATCTGGATAACTTTCAGCCAATTTATCCTTAACAAAATCATATTTAATTCCTCCTTCAAAATACCATTCATGAGGATCCAAGATCACATAATTATTACCAGTGATGAAAGAAGGGGAATCAGTTATATGATAAATAGAGTTAAAACCAACACCCATCACTGAAAAAAAATATATATATTATTATTATTATTAATATTAAAATATCAGATAATGTATAAAACTTATTAAGAAATTACCTCCGATCTTATCGAATTGATCACGTTTTTCACTGTTGGCTAAACTAAGTAAAGAACTAAAGTCTCTTTCTTCAAAAATTGTATCATTTTTTGATAAGAGGGCAGGCCCTTGATATCGATCCAATTTTAAATTTGTTACACCATCACCAGTTAAATCGGTTTCAAATAAACTTTTTTTAGGATAAGTATTACGATCGAGTATAAAAATTTGTTGACGACTTTTTGCATCATCGGAATTTTGAAGAATTTCACGAAGGATTTGGGATCCATCTGGATATTCATCAAGAATTTTACTTAAACGATGTGTATACGGTTCACCTGGTTTAAAACCAACTCCTTTGGCTTTTATTGTTGAAGTCATTATATTTTTTTATTCTCGTCAAATATATATTTTTTTATTTCTCATTAAAATATTTAAATTTTTTTTAAAAAAATAAATGTACTAGAATTTGATTAAAAATATTATCAAATAATGAATTAAATTATGAGATAAACTTCATTTTATAAAGGAGAATTCATAGACGTTTTTTTTGGATATTGTTGCCATGAATGGTTAACAAAAATCTTATCTGATACAATAACAACGGAGTAATATATTCCGCTTGTTTTTAAATAGTTTGTGCACCCCTTGAATTTTATGTGATATGATAATGTCGGAACGATTATTTCACTTAAATACGTTATAATAAAATTTCAATTGATTCTAAATTTTTTGTACAATATAATGGATATTTATGTCTTTGAAATGTATTTGAAACTGAAGGCCAGGTATCCACATGAAAAATCCATATTTTTATATTATTTTTTATTCTTTGATTCATTTGATAAGGATATCATGTGAAATGAAGAAAGATCATCAAAAAAACTTGTTTTCGTATTAAATACTTGTATAGAAGCTTGTCTTAAATGAATTATGTAACCTTTTTAAATTAAAAGATAGTTTTTTTTGAAAAAAGTGATCTGTCACAATAATAATAAAACCCCCCTTCTAACCAAATAAATATAATTATGAAGATTAAGGGATAATGAATTGAATAATAATAAAGCTATTTATGGTACTTAGTGATATAAGTCCAAAATAATGATGTAATAAAAACTGCGGCGCATAAGGCGTGTGTGAAAAAAGATTACATTAATATCTTAAAAGGAATTTTTGTAACTCTGAAATTTAGGACACGTATTACGACAAACAACAAATGATCCATTTGAGATTCACAAATTTTACTTAGTGTAGCAACTTCTTTCTCTTTTTTACATCTTTTATTTTCAGTGTTGGTACATCACATTTCTCATTCAATTGACTTATTAGATAATTGGGCAATTGGGCAATTGGACAATTGATAATTGGACAATTGGACAATTGATATATGTTGTCCAATTGCTTTCGAATTAGCCAATTAAATTAATGATTATTTTAAATGCTAATAATTAATATAATATAATAATTAATATAATAGCTAAATAATGTAAAATAAATTTTGATTTTACATTTTAATAAATTTTTAATTAAAATTATTTTTTCATAGGATAATATTGGAAGGTAAGACCTCCCTGGAACAAAAAAAAAAAAATAATAAATATTGGAATTGGACTTAAGTCCAATTGTCCAATTACTCAATTGAACTTATTGGTACTAGTACGAAAAGTCCAGAATGCGTTTGCTCGTCATTAGAGTGACGATTTGCCTCATCGGAGGAGACATCATAACCTATTAATCAGGTGATGAACGGAATGTGTTTGCCTCGTCACTTGAGGCTAAGACACGTAATGTCGTAATTTGATGCAAGGAAGTATTGTCATTCTTTTGCTCTTCTTTTCGCATCAATTCGTTTATGCAGAATTTGCTTTCTGTATTTCTTTATTCCGTTCTCTTCTCTTTGTTTATTCTTCTATCCGATCATCCGTTTCTATTCTATCTATGTCCTATGGCTTGTTTTGTATTTCTTCTTTAAATCATCTCGACCGTTCCGTTTCTTTCTTTATTCCGATTCGCCCTTTCTTTTTCGCTACTTATAACTAAACATCGGAATTTTATTTTAAAAAATTACAACAGGCTGTACAATCATAAGAAAATGTGCAATTTTAGATATGGTTTTCTTTTTTTTATAGGTCATTTTTTGTGTATTTATGAATCAAAAGCAAAATGAAGTATATATTGCTTATACTGTATTCTAATGCTTTTGATTCAATACATAATTTAAAAAATGAATTAATTTAATAATAAGTAAATTTTTGATATTTTTAAAAAGATTTCTTTAATAGGAATAAATTTACTGATTTATATTATCTCTAAAAAATAGTTTTTTTAATATATACATTTTAATTAGTTTAGTTGTGATACATTAAATTATTAGATTTATTAATTAATTAAATTAATTTTAGAATGTCTTAATAAAATGTTCAACTCCAATAAGATATTCAATTCTAATAAGATGTTCTAATAATTGACTAAATGACCTCTTTAAAATTATAAAAAAAATAATGAAAATAACAGGAGAGATAAAAAAAATCCTTATTATAAGTAAAAATTTACAGATATCATTATCATTATCATTGCCAAAAGCCTTCTTCTTGATGAAACACCCATTTCACTGCATGCAAAATATTATCAGCCACATGATTTGCAGAATATTGTGATTCAATTTCTTCACCTTGGAATACCCCAGTTTTAACCAAGATAGAATTCCACCCATATCTATTTGCTCCAACAATGTCTATATCAATATGTTAAAATAAGATTTTCTTAGAAAAGATAAATATAAAATTCCCATTATTATTTATTTATTTTTAAAAAAAAAAAAACCTGATCTAGGGTTATCTCCAACAGCTGTAAATAAATAATAAAAAAAATTAAATATAATAATTATAAAAAAAAAAATAATAATTAAAAATAAATCAGAAATTTCTTTTTTACCATAAATTTTTCTATTAGGTAAATGATTTCCTGTCAACTCAACTGCATAATCTACTAATATCTTTTGTGCATAATTGTATGTTACTAATTCAGGTTTTCCAAATAATTCATATTTCAATTTTAATCCTGTCATTTTCTATAAATAAATATTATATAGTTAAATAAAAATTAAAAGAAATGAAATTGGTTAAATATAGCCAATTCTAAATTCTTATTATCTTTACCTCAAATAAACTTTCTAATGCTAATCTAAACGATCCTTGTGCGAATCTAGGATTTGGAAAATCATTTGACCATATCTAAATTTATTAAATTTATTAAATTCATTAAATTAATTAAATTCATTAAATTTATTAAATTCATTAAATTAATTAAATTCATTAAATTTAAATGCTTAAAGAAATGAATAAAAAATGAATATTTAAAAACTTTCAAATATTAAGTATCATTATAAATAATATTCATTATAATTCATTAAATTCCTATTGAATATTTACAATATCCGGATTAGAAAAAAACAATGGTATTCTTCGCGTAATTAAGTCAGATTGACTTGCCAATGTATCAACATATCCTTCTTTACTACGTAAAACATCTAACGTTATTTGTAAATCACGACCCCCTTAACAAAATAAAAAAAAAAATAATAATTAATAAATTTCGACGAATTGAAAAATGTCAAAGTAGAAAAAAAAAAAGAATTACTCACAATCGCGACTATCATGAAATACCATAACCGCTTCAATTTTTACATTTGAAAAATCTCTTTTCTTAAAAAAAAAAAAAAAAAAAAATTCTTTTAGAAATTAATTTAAATAGATCAAAAAATTACACAAATGAGAAGATAAATAATACCCTAATCCATTTTAAATCTTCTTCGCGTACTTCAGAAAAAGGCCAAATTCTTGGATTCCATGCAAGAATATCGCTTGGTAATACTACTTTTTTGAATCCGTAACTATAAGAATAATTAAGGTTAAATTGAGTTTAAGATTAGCGTGAAATTTGAACAAAAAAATTATTACTTCTCTGCAACTATTCTACAATTATCATTTTTACCTCCAACAATTAATATTTCAGCATCATAATATATGGGAACTAATTCTTTCATTGGAGAATGTGCTAACACAATTTGACAAGATTTTATCTATATTTTTTTTTTTAAAAAAAAAAAGAAATTTTTTTTAAGAAATTAATAAGAATAATTTCTTTCTTAAAAATACTTTAAAATTTTAATATCTTACCGGAAAATCAAGCATTTTACTCAATTGTTGTGCTTTCTTTTCTTCAGTTATACCACCACCATTAGTTAATAATATAAATGGAATCTTTCTTTGATTAATTCGTAAATTTAAAGAAATGAAAAAAAAAATTATTTTGTTTTAATATATATATATATATGAAATAAACCAATTAAAACAAAGGCATTATAATAATAAGCTTACTTATTTAAAGAATTTTCCCCATTAAGAAATTGAAGTGCGGGTTTAGTTTCGGGGATAATACTCTTACCCTGTATTTCATTAAATAATAAACATTATTTAAAAAAAATTAAAAACATAAAATTAAAATTACGAGAAAAAATGCTCACTTTTATAAGCACTCCATCGACGTCAATACATAAACCATAATGACAGAGTGGCGAAGAATACCAACGACGAGAAGAATTTGTAAAGATTTTAAATTTTAAATTAATGCGAATTATTGAGCGAAACATTAAGATTTTTTTTTTCACATTTTCATCTGATAGTGCTTTTATGTTGTACAAGATTAAAATAAACCATCCCGAGACATTTATTAAAGTTATGACGACATTTATTTATCGAAGTAGTAAGAACCACGCAATATACACCCGTGAAAAAAAAAAGATTAAACTTTGAATTTCCTATTAAGTAAACAAAGTAAAAAACAAAAAGGGACACTGCGGAAGAAAAAGTTTTCCGAACCAATAGAAACTCGAACGTAAATTCAAAACATTCGTCTATTTATAGAACCGCAAAATGAATTAAGAAAAATTTCGAAAAAACGATGAATGAAATTCCTCACGCAAACGAAAATTTTTGTTTCGATAATGAACCTTCCGATAAATTTCTTCCCATTCACGAAGAAGAAGAACTAATAAATTTCTTTCTGGAAAAGAAGAAAAATGGGAAAATATCTAGACCCCCCAATTCATTTATGGTATATCGACATTATTTGACCAATAAACATAAAAAAGAAAATGTAAATTTGAGAATTGCGGTACCGGATTTTTCCAGATTTGCAACAAATTCTTGGGAAAATAAGTCCCCGAAAGTAAAACGCTATTTCGGACATTTGGCGAAAGAAATCAAAAAACTCCATCAAGAAAAATACCCAACATATAAATACGACCCACATAAAAGAAAGAAAAGAAAGAAAAAAAATATACGTAAATTAAAAAAATTGGAAGAAAACGAGTCGGCGAACTCTCAAGCATTTTCTTCCTTTCCAGCATCAACCACCATTTCATCTTATTTAAAACCTCAAAATTCTAACTATGACGTCACACTTTATGAAGATCAACAAAATGATTCAATAGAAAACGTTCCTCCACTTCCTTATCTAAATGACAACAACTATTCAAATCCAGTTGATTTTTTTGCTCCCTTAAATCAAATTTTAAGTGGCAATGATAATGATTCAGTTAATTTTTTTGCTCCCCTAAATCAAAATCCAAGTGACAATTACTACTCAGAATTAACAAATTCGGTTAATTTTTTAAATCAAAATTCAAGTGACGACCAATTTTATTTCAATAATTCTCCGGAATTAACAACTGACTTGAACGAATTTTCTTTAAATAATCAACTTTATACCTATTCTCCAATTTCCAATTCTCCGGAATTAACAACCAACTTGAACGAATTTTCTTTAAATAATCAACTTTTTATCTATTCTCCAATTTCCAATTCTCCGGAATTAACGAACGAATTTTTTTTAAATAATCAACTTTATACTAGCGTTTTACTACCTCCAAATATCTACTTATTTCCAAATAATGAAATCCAATATATGATTCACCATGTGCCACCTGATCCGCCTGACGGAAATTTAATTTAAAATTCATTCTAAAAAATTTCCTTCATCTTCTGATCAACAAAATCAAAATGACATATATCAATAAAACAAACAAAAAAAACAAAATGACATATATCAACTCAACAAACAAAAAAACAAAATGACATATAACAACACAACACAACACAACACACAACACAACAAACAAAAAAAAAGGATTTCTTTATTCTTTTTTCCTTTTCGACATTCCCTCCTCCTCCTCCATCCAAGCAATTAATTTAATTAATTTAAATTCAATTGCTAACTTATATTTTTTTCTTGTGACTAAACCCTATTTAGTGTGAAGCAACACTGCACCATTCTACTGAATTGGATGCCGAAATTCAAAAAAGGGAACTTTTTTGAATTTCGGCACCCATATCTTAACTAAGATCTTTAGAATGTTTCAGTGTTGCTTCGCGATGATTAGGATTTAGTCACAAGAAAAAAATACAAGTTAGACAGTTGTAAATTCAAAACCTTCCACCTTTTCGTAACTTAATATTGTAGTATATTATATTGTTGTTGAGTTATTGATCATAATGATTTCAAAAAAAAAATTTTTTTTCAATTAAAAATCTTTTTCATTCTTTAATTAAAAACAATTCAACAATTCAGAAGATGATTTACCATTCCTTTTTTTTTAAAAAAAAAAAAAATTCAAATTCTCAAAAATCTCTACAATTCTTGGAGATTCAAATAATGATAATTGTTCTCTAAAATAATTTTTGATAATAACAGATTTTTTTTTTTTTTATTATTTATTTCATTACATATTTTATTTTTTATTATGTACTTTATTCATTTACTATACATTTATTCATTTATTTATTTATTATTTATTATATTGTAAAGAAATTTTATAAATAAAGATTCATATTTTAAACTAAAATATAATGTAAAAATGTGCTTTGTAATTTATATAAAATGATATAAAATAAATTGATATGTGAGAAGATAACTTTTACGTAATTTTATCATTCATATACGAATCCAGATAATTTTGATTTTATTTTTATTCTTGCTGTTATTATTACGTTTTTTTTTAAAAAAAAAAGAAAGTCTTCTCACATATGTTCTCATAAAAAAAATCTTAACCAAGAAAAAAATTTTTCAATATGAAGATAAAAAAAATCTGAAAACAAAGTAATTTTTTTTTTGGAATGTGAAAGTTATTTTTTTTTTTTTTCGGAATGAAAAAAAAAAAATTGATTCATATAAAAACCAAAAGAGTGAAAAGAATGTTGTCGTTTTCGGTTTAGTTTGTATTGAAAAGTTTGTATAAAGAAACTCTTAGTCAATCCAGTGCATAAATTCTTTTTTTTTTTTTGTTAGTTAGCAAAAAAGAAAACAAAAAAAAAAAAAAAAAGGAAAATAATTCTTTTTCTCAACATCGTTAATGAAAATATGAAGAGAATCAACACAAATATTATATTTATAGGATTATTTTGTTTAAAAGGGTTGTTAACGTTTAAAGGATTGTTTATGTTTAAAAGGATTGAAGATAGGGTACATCATTCATTAGTATATCCTTAAACAAAAAAAAAAAAAAAAAAAAAAGCAAAATAAAATAATTCGTTTTGCCCTTAATAAAATTTAAAGTATTTTTTTTTTTTTTTTTTGTAATATGTATAATTTCAAAGCAGAAAATGATGATTTTTTTATATAAATAAAAATAAATATTTCGTTCATTTCGGATAAATTTCTTAGGATGGTTGATTAAAACAATGTACGTGTACGTAAAATAAAATTCATTATTATGTATACATTCGATCTGCGTTAAAAATCATTAAGAGTTGTCAAGGGAAAAAAAAATATACATATATTATGATAGATATGATTGATAGATATGATAAATATGATACATAATGAAAAATGAATTATTAAATTATCATTATTTATTATTTAACTAATACAACATCCTCTTGAAAACCACCATTCCCCTCTTATTTGTTCAATCCACATGACAACCAACTTTAATCTTTCTCTAACTGATCTTTCCTCCAATAATTTATACTTCTCATTTTCATTGATTGGTAATATGGAAGCTACCCAATAGGAAAAATTTGAAGGATCATTTGGCAATTCTCCATATGTAGAATTAATACGTTGTTCTAACCATGCTGCATACCCATTTCTTATGTCTTCAATAAGTCCTGAAGCTAAAGTAATTAGTTCTGAAGTGGTATGTTCGAGAGCATTATTTATTCCTGCATTTCTAATTGCTTCCCTTTCTCGAGCTATTTCTTCTTCAGCACTTATATCATCAACTCTTTCAATTTTTCCAACATCATATCCATCTCTCATTCCTGTTTCCAATACACGGAATCTATAAGTACCAATAGTTTCCACCATCAATCGACCATCATCTTCCAAAACTTCAGTGGACCGTATTTCTAACATAGTTCCATATTCGGTAAATCCATTTTCAGTTTTTAATACCATTCCAAATTGTCTTGTTCTTGATTCCAGACATCTTCTTATCATTAATTTATATCTAGGTTCATATATATTTAAGAAACAAGACATATTTGGAAAGACAAGAGAAGTAGCAAATATTGGAATATATTGCATATCATTTATGTCATTTACATCATTCTCTACTAATTGTCTTCTCCCTTCAGAAAGTAATGTTGAATATAAAGAAATTATAAAAGTGTGTAAGGTTTTATTTATCGGTTGATTAATAAAAGAAATATAATCCTGTAGTTGATATCGACATAAAGGACATCGACCATTAAGATCTAAAGATCGTGTTAAACAAGATTTACAATAAGTATGCCCACATGGTGTTGTTATAGGATCGATAAATAATTGATAACAAACTTTACAATCTAATTCTTGTAATAATAAATCTTTTAGGCAATCGAATTGTGATAAATTAAATTGTGGTAAAGCGGAAATTAATGGTAATTGTTCTCGCCTTATGATATCAGTTAATTTATTTATTGAAAAATCTGTTACTGTATTAATTTCATGTTGTCGATTACAACTTTGAATTGGACATTGAAATCGTCGATTGGTTGAAGAAGGTAATAAACATTGTCGACAAAATGTATTTCCACAAGAGAATGTAACTGGATCCTTGAATAAATTGACACATAACGGACAGTAAAGTAATTGTAAAATCATATAAATTTGATCATTATAATTATTATTATTATTATTATTATTATGTTCGTTAGTGAATGAAGAGGATATTGAGGAAGAGGAAGATGATATTGATATAACATCGTCATCACGCTCTGAATTTAATAATGAATTTATGTTCATATTTTCTTATTATTATGTATTTTATGTGTTAATATGTTAAGGAATTTTTTTGAACTAAAATATTATTTATAATATAGTTCTCGGAAGAAAAAAGGAAGAGAGGAATATATATATATATATATAAGTTTTATATTATTTGTGCTTTCGTATAAAAATAAAAGATGTTTTTAAAAAAAAAGAATTATAATAATAATAATTAGGATGATTAGGGTAAGAAAGAAGTATTTTTATGACAGCGAGGATGACTAAGAAGAAACGTTAACTAATAGACGTTGACTAAGGAGACGTTGACTAAAAAGAAGAGAACGATAATGATACCAAAAATAAAATTCAATGTTATTTATTAATTTTCAATTCAATCATAAACAAATAAACATGATGATGATAGATTATTAATTACCTTGCGAGACCAGATAAATAAACACTGCAATTCCTAAGTAACTTGAAAGTACACAATAAAAAAAAAAAGCCTCTTTTATAAATAAAATTATATGTAAAATTAATGTAAAATGTATTTGAATTTATGTTGACAAATTATTGCCTTTTGATACTTTTGATAAAGGTTTTGTTTTTTTTTTCTTGTCCAACTATCCTATATATATATGCAAATATATACAAAAAAAAATGCCAAAATGCTAAAATACAAAATATAAAATATATAAACAGTATATTGGAAAATGGAGATATAAATAAAAAAAAAACAGAGATCGAAAAATACACAAAAAACTACAATCATACAATATAAAATATAGAAATATTTTAAAAAGTTGTAAAACATACATTTATTACAAAAAGCTGACCTAACAATTACATAATAAATAGAAGATTTGATACTTTTTAGTTTTTTATACAGTTTAAAATAGTTTTAAAATACTTTATTAATTATTTAGTGTGTAATTTGTAATGCCTCCGATTTTATTAATTATATTTATATAATTAAAATTAGGTTATAATAAAATTCTAATCCGGATGGAAATTTCTAATTTAAGTATTTCTTTAATGACATTCCCTTAATTAACTTAGATTCCGGATTGATTTTCTGCATATTTTTGATCAATAATAAAAAAAAAACGATACATCAATACAAACGGCGAAGGGGAATTATCGGAAATTTTTCCCCACATATAAAAAAGAATTTTAAAAATGATGTGACGCTTATTCATTTCATCATTCTTATTATTAATATTATTACTTAATATTCTTATTTCTTACTATAAATTATTCATCTTTATGTATGGATATTTTGTAATATAATAATCTGTCAAAAATCTAAACTTGTACAAATAATTTTTTGTTTTGATTCATTTTTCATTTTTCATTTTTCATTTTTCATTTAATTTCATTTCATCCGATTCATTCGATTCATTTGTTACATGTATTCTCTAAGTTAATTATGCCGAATAATAAAATATAATAAAATAATAATTAACAATGACATATTATTATATGCTTATTAAAGCATTTGGTCATTAAAGCAATCGTAATATACTAACATTTTTTTTATTTTTTTATTTTTTTCCTAATCACCCAATCACCTAATCATGAAACAGATTTTATTATTATAAAAATTACAAAAAATTATAAAAAAATCACAAAAAAATCATAAAAATTACAAAAATTATAAAACGTTTCACTAATCTCACTAAACAAATGGTGATGACATGAAAGATAAGAAAGAAAAGTAATTATGTTAATGGATTATTTGTACTCAAATCTAATTAAGTACCAGATTATTTTATAAAAAAAAAAATTAAATTAAATTAAATTAATGATTGTTCGTTAAAAAAAAGGAAAAATGTGAGTAAAAAAAAAGTAATAATATAATAATATATTTTATATCTTTGTATTAAAGGGATATATGATTTGTGATAAATCTCATAAAAAATCTCGAATTATGAGTGATAACGGAGAAATTTTTGGTAGTTTTTTTTAATCAAAAAAAAAAAAAAAAAAAAAGATTACAACTTGCCTTTGACTAATATAATTGCTTACATAACCACACCACAAATAATTCAACGCAACAACAACACAACATATAATAAATAAATAATACCTTTTTGCGTAACTTTAATTAATTTATTTAGAATAATCATTAGTTACTTATTGTTGTTGGGTTAATAAAAATTTCTTTCTAAATTTCTTTCTATGGGTATTTTCTTTTATTCATTAATGTATCCATTATAATGTTCATACAATGTGTATCTTTCATACAATGTTGCACTTTTCATAAAATGTTGTATCAAATTAATGTAATTCATTAATACTTTGGCTATCAAAATCATCTCACATCATTAATTTTAATTTTCTTTCTCTCCAAAGAATGAACTTATTAAACACTAAAAAAATTCTAATTAAAAAGAACGGATAAACCAAAAGGTTACATTTATTCAAGATCCAAAAAAAGGAGAAGAAAGAAAACGAAAAAGATAAATGTATGTAAAAAAAATTTTACAGTTTTAAAGGTATAGATTCTATAAATAAAGTACAAAATGGATAAAAACGAATAATAAATGTAATTCAAAAAAATTATTCACGCTTCTAATATTTTACGTGATCAAGTTTTAACTGAATTTTTAATTTTATCACATTAAATGAAACGTACTTTATTATCAATAAACTTATTAAACATATTAACCATATTAATATATATATATATATATATATACATATATATACATACATATATATATATATATATTTTTTATAGAGAGCCAAAGAATAAAGAAAAATATATTTGAATTGTTATCTTCGTATCCTTATCATTACATTATTGTTAATCATTCTTTAACTCGTTATTACTGTTAATTATTCTTTATTCGTTATTATTGTTACTAATTATTAATTATTTTCTTTCAATTACGCCACAACCATTAAAAAAATTATTCAAAAAATATTTTGTCAAACAAATAGTAACGCGAGATAGTAAGATATTAGAAAAACATTAATCATTTGAGTTATGTGAATTTTTAGAACATTTATACATTTTCACAATACATTTCATACTTATACGCGATTAATAAAGCCTAATTACCATTTACTCAAACGACCGCGTTCTTGTGTATGTGATTTAGAAAAACACTACATCATCGATTTCAGATTCTTATTTTTCATTCATTATAAATAATTTTTTAAGGGCTTGAATAATAATAAATAAACAAATAACAAATAACATTAACAATAATGGAAATATTCTGATTAAACGCGAAAAATTTTCATGTGCATATATGTATTATGTAATCTTACAACATTGCTTAGGAATGATTACGAGATCAATTCTCAAGTAAAGAAAAGATCGCTTATATTGTGGCTAATCCTTAAAAGAGATAATGATTAAAATAAAAGGAGACAATAAATAAATCATTAAAAATTAGTGATAAAAGGATGTATACATATAATTTATATGTAATAAAATAAAATAATTTCTTCTTTCTTTTCGTGCAAAAATGTGAGTTGTACAGGATAAAACATTGATAGACCTGTTTGTTTTATTTATTAATATATTCTGTATATACGGTAAGAAAAATTTTTAAATATTTAATATTTACATGAAAAAATTAACTGATTAACACATAATCAAATTAGGGAAATAAAATCCCTAATAAAGAGTTTTACAAGTTAAGAAAAAATCTGTAACTTTTAAAAACGCGTAATTTAAAAAAGTTAGTTCCAAATTATCATTAAGGTTAATAACCAGGTCAAATTAGGTTAATACAAAGTTAACTACCTAAGTTACTACTACTACTAAGTCAAGTTAGTCATAATACAATTAAAATTTTTCTCTAAATCCGAACTGTAAAACGTTACTTGTTCATATCTTTGCCTTGTAAATGAAGATTATATTAAGTGGTGCATATATACATATATACTGTATATACGCACCAATTATTTCTTCATGATTAATAGTTTTATGTTATAAATCTTTCGTTTATCGTCATTGTTTATTCTTATTTCTTTGTTGTTTACCTTTAATATTCATATGATATTCAAATTACATTGCATAGCGGAATCTATTACTATCAACTTTGATACCTTTATTCTACCACTACCAGTTGCATTAAATTATTTAAAATAAATTAAAAGTAGAATTAAATATTCTATATATGTAAGATAATCTTAAGAATATTTCCAAATGAGGAATAAAACAATTATTAATTTTTTTTTTTTTAAAAAAAAAAAATATCATTTACCATTTTTTTTTTATCGTCATCACTTAGTCAACTTTATGATTACGAAACCCAAAACAATTTATTATGTCATTTAAAGAACAGTTATTGGATGCTTATGTGAGCAGCTAGCGATCAAAAATAAACGGCGCACGCATGTACATATTTAGCGAATCCGAATATATCGAATGTTATATTATTGTCACATTGTAAAGTATTATTAAAGTTATTAAAAGTTATTTTAAAGTTATACCATATTATTGGTAATAATGATCATTTAATTTCTGATTTGATCAAATCATTTATTAGTTTAGTTGATTCTCATCATGCCTAATTAACATAAAATTTATCATCATTCATTCTTGGTAGATTCGAATTATTTGAAACTTCATATATTAAATATCATACACGAAATCCTTTTCATTTTTTTTTCGAAATCAAAATTCCTTTTTTTTTTTTTTACGGAGAATCTCATTTTCTCTGTGTGCAAATGTTTTAATAAACAAAAAAAAACACCGGTCATTTTTTTTTGCAATTGTGAAACCAGAGAAAAATTGACAGCAATGTTGTACGTAAGTGCATCATTGAAAATAATAATTGGTAATTTTGTTACACACTCGGATGGATCGAATTGGGTAACTATTGTCAACACATTAGTCAACTATAGAAAAGCCAATTGGTAACCAAAGGCTTCATTCAAAGGAAAATCCCACGATATTTCTATCAATAGATTAAATCCCCCCCCCCCCTAAAAATCTTTTCATGCGCACATGGAACCTGTAATTAATTTTACATGTCCTCAATATTGCATATAAAATCCGTAATTTCGCAATAGTTGTGGACTTTTGTCCAAAAATTTAGAATATCCAAGTTTTCTCTTTAAAAATGATAGTTTTTTTTTTTCATCTTAGTAAAACAAGTAAATTTCATTGTGTGTTGGATTGCTTCCTTGATTGCTTCCTTAATTACTTCATCAAGAATATTGTAATATACAGTTATTACAAAATAAAAAAAGACTTGCATTATAGTTTTTATTGTTACATGTATCAAACAATCATATTATAACAAGTTGAGCACCATCCATTCACATTTTTCAATATTTCATTCTGTTTTGCATTTGATAATTAGAATCTTCTGTTTTTTGTTTCTCCCAAGAAAATACCAAAATTGCTCCAATTTTTCTTTTTTTTTTCTTATTTACTATTAGTTTTCTCATAATTATCTGCTTTGTCCTCATTTTTCTAAATGGACATTGAGATTGCAAAGGTGAAGGTAAGTGTGTTGTCTTCTGTGTAAACGGTGAAAATCTTGATATTATTGAAGAACAAGAGTTGGTTACAGCAGCAGCCATAATTTTTTGTGACCAGTTCTTAAAATTCCAATATGGCGTTGAAGGATCTATAAAAGTGAGAGAATAGAAATATGAAGCAATCTTATGATAACCATAGTTAGATTATTCATATTAACTGAAGATTTAATCTTATTAAGGTAATTTATCATAAAGTTGTGTAAACAACAGTTTAACGGTTTGGTGAATTTTTTTTTTAAGTCAGGTCTGGTAATGCAAAGCATGAGAAAGAATCAAAAATAATGTATGTATATTAACTTTTTTTTATTATTAATATTTGGCGTTATCAACTATAAATTTATTATTATGTAATAACAATTTCCAATAAGAAATATGCATAATAATTGTAATTATAAAACAATTAACAACATGCATGACAATTGTAGAATTAACATAAAAGTAATAAAGGGTTCAATGAAAAAAAAAAAAAAATTAATAGTCATGGTGTCACCTACGGAAGGTAATTTAACCATATTCCACTTTCATAGGAGCTGGTTATATCTAAATACAGTATTTTCAGGAACCATATCTTCTAATTTTCTACAAATTCTTAGCCACAGAAAGTACCATTTACTTTAGTTCTTCTGGATCCGATTATTTTATCTTGGAAATTACTTTCTTTCAAAAATAATCATACGACGGCTTCAGTATTACATTGTTGTAATGATCTCATGTGGCTGTTATTTCGGCAGTAGCTTCAAAATTATGTTTAAAACTAGAGAGTATTTTTTTTTTCTAGTAGCCACCTGCCACTAAAATATGACTGGTGTAATGTAATACAGATAAATTATAATGTTATACGATATAGGATTAAATAAATAAATGGGTCTGAATTCAGAAATAAGCTCTAATCTTTGATATTTGAGTATCTTTTTACATCTTTTGATTTCGCTCGCGATTTGCGAAGCGTATCATTCCGATTGTATTGTTATTCGCGTTTAAGCCGACGTCCGTGAAAATTTCTGTCATAATTCTGGCCAGAATTACAGAAAATTTATGGCAGAAAATTTTCACGGACGTTCGATTTTAAACGCGAATAATTCTGCAAATATCAATGCTACCGAGATGAAACACATATAATTTTGTAGCCAAGAACAAGGCCTTTCTTTCTACACTCCCCTAGAAAAAGTATTTGTGGAATGATAAAATTTGAAAATAATTGCTAAAATTAAAATGTTAATTGTGGCACAATTAGTGATCTAAATTGTACAAACTTTTTTTAATTAGATTCCCTAAACTAGGGCTATCATATGATATATTTTGTGATAAAATCGAGCACCTATTACGCTTAAAATGAAACTGACAAAAAATAATAAATTTATTCTTAGATCGTTACCTATACCGCATTCGATGGGTATTAAAGATAGATACCA